>OU015503.1:77340248-77588029 GCA_907164885.2 Dolomedes plantarius
TTTAACATAAAGACAAATATAATCATGATTTGTCTTTATGTTAACCCATGGTCATTCTACTAACATTCTACATGGTTTCATTACATTCATATTCTACACGGTCATTCTACATGGTAATTCTACTAACACTTTCATGGTCAGTTATACCTTGAAACGGTTAGTAGAGTTTTCGATGAAGATGTTATGAAAAAAAAAATTATGCGGAGTGAAAAAAACAAAAATAATATTGACATTTTTTATCGTGTAAAAACGGATTAGAATAATTTTTCGACCGTGTTATTCCAAATCCGTTTAAAAAAAGTATTAGGTGTACTTACACACCCTTTGTCCCTTACACACTCGCACATTTATTTATGAGCGCCCTCCTCTGTAGTGTATACAAATGATTCTAAACCGCTGGTTCGGAGGACCGGCACCGGTCCACGGTAAAATTTGACCAGTCCTCGGAGATTTTTACCTGTCCGAGTTAAAAAAAATTCTTATTCAATAAATAATAATAATAAAATTTTGTATGGTATTTATTACGTTAATGCCATAATTTCTGGATCTAGAATTCATAATTTTGTCTTTGAATGTTGGAAACACTGGAATGTGCTCACATTAATCACTTGTTACGTCTCGCATTTTTTTTTAACTGGAAGGAGTGCTCACAGCAGAGAAAGGCTTGCAATAATAATATGACGGTAATAAAAAATAAATTTTGAAATCGGCTTTCGGTTGTTTTACCTCTCAGACTTAACTTGACTAATTTAGAACCCACAATTGAAAAGTTAATTAAAGTAGAGCAACAGCAATCTTCTCATTAACATTATATGCCAAACTAGCCGAATTCCCGTACTTCGCTACGGAATAGTACATTCAAATTAAATACAACGATCAATGTATGCAATTGGTGTTAAAAAAACAAAAAAATATATTTATAAAAAGATCGTAACGGATATTTTTATAGACAAAATCATGTAGAACAAAATATTCAAATTAAATCTAATAGAACATACTAAAGAATATAGTACAGCTAATATAGTACAGTTTGAGGAACATATCTTTCACTCTATTTTAATATTTTTTTGGATAATGTCCAATCGTCTGCCGCATTAGCAAGAAAAAATATATTTTTGTCTATTTCGTTGTTATGCACGTGACGATAAATTAATTTAAAGTACCAGAAAAAGAAATCACGTGATCAGCATTTAATAAATTAAATTCTAAAAATTAATCTTTAAAAATTCACCAAAAAATCAGAAAATGGAGGTAAAGATTCGAAAAATCTTTCATTTTAAAGTAATTTTTATGTTCTTTCTCGTGATATAAATTTTATAACCCTCAAATTATTATTTTAAATGCAAACTTGAAAAATTTTCAAAAACAGCTTAAAAATTTAATTTAAAAAAATCTAAGAAGAATTTTTCAAAAATCTTTCTTAGTGCACCCCGACACTATAAGGTAGAATCGCCATGCAAAATGTCTGCCCTTTAGGTCCAGCGGTTTGGTCTGTGCATTAAATGTCAGTCAGTCAGTCAGGTGCGGAACTGTTTTATATATATAGATAAACAAAAATTATTGCTATTTAATTTTTTATTAATCAGAGGACTGATATTTTTGTTTTGTTTCTATATGCAAAGATTTTGTGATTATTTTTTATAATTTTCTGCGATTTTTCTGAAAGGTTTATTTTTTTTTATACATAATAATTGCAAAAATTACTTATCTTCATATCTGAATATTATTGGAAGTAAATTATTATAAAAATGTCATAATTAACTTATGTGGTATTACTTTAATACCTTGAAAAAAATTTTTGTTAAAAAAAACCCACCGGTCCGCGAAATTTTTTCAGAATCTTTACCGGTCCGAGGGCGAAAAAAAATTGAGAAACACTATTGTATACCATAAAAATGGAAGACTTACCTTTTGGAATAAACGCATATGTTTCTGTAGTAAATCCTTCAACTGCAGTCTCTGTTTCAACTAGGGAGAAAGAGGATATTACTCAGTTCAAGTAACTCTGATTATCAGTTAGGAAACATTAATAATTAATATAGATTTAATAACATCTCTTCAGGAAAAGGAAAATTTATGATTGAGCTGTTCTACTTACATTTAGGTATTGTATGTTCAAACTGGATCGTTGAAGGTGCTAGTGTTATTTCATACTGGCGCGCTGCAAGATAGATAAAAAAATACTATTAATGTAAATCAAGTTTTGTTTTAGAGCTAGAAAACAAATGGATATATCTATTTTGCATACGTGCAGTGTTTGGGTTTCATTTCTTTTGCCATACTTATGTAAATGTAATGTCCCAATACACTATGCTTTATGTTCATTGAAATGATGAAATGACGGGAAAAGTTGGATTATTACATTTTCAAATTCCAGAAAATGAACGTAAATAGCAAACCATAACAATTCGTAAAATTCAATTACTTCAGGGATGTTTAAGGAAGAGTCTAGATATTCATATATTTTGATGAAAATATATTCCATATTATTAGAGATCATAATAACATCAATTTTCAGTAATTAAACGATAAATATACAGGGTGTCTATAATTAAACTTCCCTACTTTAAAGTTGTCTTCAGTCGAAACTATTGTTCAGAAAGTTATGAAATTTTGTGTAAGACATATTGAAGGGATGGGAATTTGTTTGAGCGTATAAGAAAATTAGTTCTAAATTTCACCACCAGAGGGCGTTTTTTGATGAATTTCACATTTACGACTGGTTCTTTATTTAAGATTTAACCATCTTTTTATCCATAGGTCACCCTAACACCAGTGCCAGATTTACGTATAAGCTAAAAAAGCTACAGCTTAGGGCCTCGCAATCTGCCGGGGCCTCAAATAAATAAATATATATATATATATATATATATATATATATATATATATATATATAATAATATAAAATATCTCGTAGAAAAATCACTCAAATGAAGTCAGACATATCACGATAATTTCCAAATAATTATAAATATACAAAATACAACATTAAAATAATGTAAGTGCATTGTAAAATTGATCTAGACTAAATTTTCACCTGAATAAAGGATTAAGTTTTTATATACTACCGATTATGTTGTTATATTAATTTAATTGTTACCTTTTATTTTCATATTTTGAAACTTTCTGTTCTATGAGCCTTCTTTGTCGTTTTTAAAACCCTTTAATTATATAATTGTTTCTGTGACTTTGCAAGCGCATCCATTTTTATCTTTTAATAAAAATTAAAAGACAATATATTTTCATACATTAAAAAAGGCGTACATATTTAAATTGTCTCCGACAGTAGCTGATATAATTTAAACAGCAAGTGGCCTCAAGGGGTTTGTATAGCTTAGGGCCGCAGCAAGTCTAAATTCGGCCCTGCCAACACTATAACTCATACTAATTAAATTTTATAATCTTTAAAGTGATTTCAAAGACGATCGGAAACTTGTTCGATAATTAATTTTCGGACAAAAGATTTGAAGGAACGAAGAAGAAACGAATATACAAATTCATTTTTGTCGACTTCGAGCAGAAGCTGTTATAAAACCTACAAACTTTTATGTAGATTTTGTTTCCAGCGTTCTTGCTATTGCTAATCAGAATGTCATCGTTACGATTACCAGATCGAGCTCCCCAGACCTTAACCCATGCGACTTTTGGCTTTGGGGGCATGTGGAACATGTAGTCAGTGTTGATAAACCAAAAACCATACCTGATTTGAAAAACAGCATTTCACGACATGTTCTCAGCATTTACCCGGACACACTGCGGTCAACTGTAGAACATGCTATCTTACGATTTCAAATGGTAGCTGAAAATGATGGCCGTCATGTTGAACATGTCTTGTTGTTATAAATATTTTTAACTATAGTAAATGTTGGCGAAATGTGTAATTCATCAAAAAAGTCCTCTGGTGGTGAAATTTTTGTTGAGTTTGAGCGAGTGGCACTATTTTTCTGTGCGGAGGAATACAGCTACGTATAGTGGCGCTGTCCGCCTCGCCTCCGTTTCTTCTCCAGAGCTGCGTAGGGAATGTGTCGCTGTGTGCGCGCATATCTTGAGCTGTGTGCATTTTATCTTTTAACTGTTTTTATGTCTTAATAAATATAGTTAATCAAGATCTAAGGACTGGATTTCATGTCTCCGACATCAGAAAATAACAAATTGGTAGCAGAGCGTGGTTATGATTAATTATATTTAAAGAGGCTGCTGAAATCGAAACTGCCGAAGCACAAATCGAAAATGGAGAAACTTAACGTTCCAGAACTGACTGGAGAAAATTATTTCATCTGGTGTTTAAAAATGAAAGCAGCTCTGTCATTAAAACGTCTAGATACTGTTATTTCCAGTGTGAAACCAGGAAATTTGGATCAAAAGGAATCTGAAAAATGGGATCAAAAGAATGCTGACGCAGTAGCTTACATGCAGCTCGCTATGTCAGACGAGCAGGCGCTGCAGTTCGCCACGGAAGTAAATGCAAAAACTCTGTGGGAGAAAATAAAGTCAACATTCATGGGGCAAGCTGAAGATCGAAAAATAGATGCAGGAAACGAATTAAAAAATCTGGAAATGACTTCGAATGAATCTGCGAACGACTATATTGCCAGAGCAAGAGGGATATTGACTAAGTGTCTTTCTCTCGGATTAGAAGTTACACCACGGGAATTAGTTTTTTACACTGTTCGAGGCCTGAAAGGCAAATTTATCCGTGTGCGTGACATTTTGAAGACCCAAAGGGACAAATCAATGGATGAAGTATTAGAAATTCTACGTGAAGAAGAAGCGACGAATTCCCAAAACGGAAGAGGCAGTGAAGGAAACGCAGAGGCATTCATTTCGAAGAAGAATAAGAATTTTAATAATAGAAACTGCTACATATGCAGACGCCCTGGTCACTTAGCTAAAAATTGTTACTTCAACACAAGAAATAATAAAGAAAAAAAGAGGAGTTCACCAAATGCGCATTATTCATCGGGTGATCAACATCCCAGGTCTGCGCTTACGGTTTCTGCTCAAGATGATGAGCATGATCAAGTTTGGCTACTAGATAGTGGGGCTTCTTGTCATATGGCCAAAAATTCTTTCTGGTTTGAGGAAATAATACCAGAAATTAAGGACATCCACCAAGCAGGTAAAAACTCAGTGATTTATTCTCAAGGAACAGGTACTGTTAAAGCTAATACTATAAATAAGAATTCTAAGCCTATAACTTTAACTATCAGTAATGTAAATTATGTTCCTGATTTAAGATATAATCTGTTATCAGTAACCTCGTTAATGAATAAGGGATGTAAAATTGTTTCAAATCATAATTGTGTTTTGATTTTTGATAAACATAATAAGTTACTTACCAAAGCGTTTAAAAATGATAACAGACTTGAAGTGTATTTAGAACCTTTTTATAATTCTGAATGTTGTATTGTTAATGACAATTCTACTAAAAATTATGAGCTTTGGCATAATAGGTTGTGTCATTTAAATCCTAAATATATGATTAAAATGAAGGAATATATTGATATTAATGATGTAAAGAATTTTGTCTGTGAAACTTGTGATATAAGTAAAATTACACGGAAAAATCATCCAAATATTGATATTGAGCAAAGTTCTGCAATTCTTGAATTAATTCATGCAGATCTTTGCGGTCCGGTTCAAACGGAATCAATTGGCGGTTCGAAATATTTTATGATATTAGTGGACGATTTTTCTGGGATGTATTTTACATATTTCTTAAAAACTAAAAGTGAAGTATTTAATGTATTTTTGAAATTTAAAGCTAAATATGAAAATCTTACGGGTAAGAAAATTAAAAAGTTAAGGACCGATAATGGCCTAGAGTTTGTAAATGAGCAATTTGATAATTTTCTTGCTAATTCAGGCATATTTCGGGAAAAAACTGTATCATACAACAGTGAAAGCAATGGTAAAGCTGAGAGAGCTAATCGAGTTTTATTAGATAGAGCTAGAGCTTTATTATATGAAAGTCAACTTCCTTTAAAATTCTGGGCTGAGGCTATTAATTGTAGTACAAGAATTTCCAATTTGACGCCACGTATAGGAAAAGAAAAAAATCCTCTCGAAATCTGGACAGGCAAAAAACCCAAACTAAATTATCTTAGAAAGTTTGGCTGTGTGGCTTATTTTCACATTCCGAAAATAATGCGTAATAATAAATTTGATGTTCCTGGAAAACGGGGGATAATGTTAGGTTATGCTATAGAACGCAGAGGATACCGTATTTATGACTTAAAAAGTAATAAAATTATTGAAGAACGATCAGTTCGATTCAATGAAAATTTAAAAGGTAGCACTTATTTAGAGTATACTAGTTCAAAAAACAAAATGGCGGAGTTTGAGATTTTTGTTGATAGCAGCGACCTAGATAAGAGACAGCCAGTCTCAATGCAGGAGGTAAAGCAACCCTCCGATGAGGAAATTTCGTGTTGAACAGTGAATCGTGTTGAACAGTGAAAACTTTCAACACGAACCGCAACTCCGACGGTCTGAACGGCTAAAATATAAACAAATGTCAGCAAATCTAACTGATGATATACCAAACACTTTTTTGGAGGCAAAAAATAGTGTAAATTGGCGCGATTGGGAGTCAGCAATGAAAAATGAACTAGATTCGTTGAATTAGCATAAAGTATGGGAAATAGTAGAAAAACCTCTAAAGGAAAAAATAATAAAAAGTAAATGGGTCTACACTTTGAAGGAGAGCGATTCCAATAAAATAAAATATAAAGCGCGACTTGTAGCTGCTGGATGCAATCAAATAAAAAATAAGGATTATTTAGAGTCTTATTCACCTGTTGTAAACATAGAATCTTTTCGATTATTGCTTGCGCTTTCATCGAAATTAAATTTGTTAGTTAAATTTTTTGACGTAAAAACTGCGTATTTGTATAGTGACTTAGAGGAAACAGTATACATGTCACCTCCACCTGGTTTTGAAAAATTAATTGGGGATGGAAAAGTTTGTAGATTAAAAAAGAGTATTTACGGTTTACCACAATCGGGCAGGAATTGGTACATGAAAATAAAATCTGAATTGGAAAAAATAGGTTTGGTACAGTTGGCTTCTGATAATTGTGTATTTACTAAACATGATGGTACAAATCTTTTTATATTAAGTATGTATGTTGATGATATTGCTATTTTTTGTAATAATAATGAAATGTATCACGAGATTGTTTCTAAAATTAAAAGTGTATTTGAATTTCAAGAGAATAAGAATTCTAAATTCTTAGGTATGGAAATTAATAAACATGACAATGGTGTAAGTTTATCACAAATTGAATATATTGAGTCACTTTTGCTTAAACATAAGTTAGAAAATTGTAAATCAGTAAAATCTCCAATTGTTAAAGGAGAAGATAAAAGTTTTCCACTTACAAATGATTTAATTGATGTAACTATGTATCAAGAATTAATTGGTGAATTATTGTATTTAGCTAATAGAACGCGTCCTGATATATCATTTGTAACAACATATCTATCTCAGTTTAATCATAAACCGGAAAAGAGACATTATCTTATCGCAAAAAGAGTATTAAGGTATTTAAAAGGTACTAAAGACAAAGTATTGTTTTATAGCAACGATTTTGGTTTTTTGAATGCTAGTTCAGATGCAAGTTGGGGAAATGCTGAAAATGGTAAGTCATTTTCAGGTGGTGTAATCTTATTAGGTAATTCACTTGTGTCATGGAAATGTAATAAACAAAAAAGTGTTAGTCTTTCTACGTGTGAAGCAGAGTTATTTTCTATTTCTGAAATTTGTAAAGATATTATTTGGACTGTAAATCTATTATCTGAGTTGAAATGTAAACAATTTATAAATGATGTTGTAACCTTAAATTCAGACAGTCAAGCAGCAATCCAGTGGATTAAATGTACCAGATCATCGACTAAATCAAGACACATGAACTTACGCTTTCATTTTGTGAAAGATTTGTTAATGGACAATATTATTAAACTGGGTTATATACAGACTGAATATATTACAGCGGATTTTCTGACAAAAGCTGTAAATGAAGAAAAACTAATTTACTCTCTGAAAAGTATTTCATTAATTTCTTAACTATGTATATGTATGTATTTTGTGTTGTATTTTTGTAAATGTATGTATTTTGTGTCATAATTTTGTAGTGTGTAGTAATTTCTTAAACTTGATGAAAAAATGTGTCCCTCGCAGGAGGGGTGTGTTGAGTTTGAGCGAGTGGCACTATTTTTCTGTGTCCACCTCGCCTCCGTTTCTTCTCCAGAGCTGCGTAGGGAATGTGTCGCTGTGTGCGCGCATATCTTGAGCTGTGTGCATTTTATCTTTTAACTGTTTTTTATGTCTTAATAAATATAGTTAATCAAGATCTAAGGACTGGATTTCATGTCTCCGACATCAGAAAACAACAATTTTGAACTAATTTTTTATTTGCTCAAGCAAATTCCCATCCCTTCAATATGTCCTATACAAAATTTCATAACTTTCTGAACAATGGTTTCAACTGTAGACAACTTTAACCCCTTGCCAGTGTCGCCCGAGTCCAGTTCGGGCAACTACTACGTGCAGTATTTGTGATGCCCGAACTGAGTTCGGGTAGAAGAAAAATTAACGTTTCTATTTTGTGAAGCCCGAACTGGATTCGTTTCTTCTTTAGGATACTTAATTCTCTATTTTCCTAATAGATGGCATTAGTGGTCCTAGTTTTTCACCGATTTCGACGGTCGGGGGAAAAGGTAGGTGGGTGTTGTCAGCTGTTCAGATATAGTCTGTTTTCGTTTATGCTTTTGCGCATGAGTCAGGTCTCCTTTGATTTCATCAAAATAGGGGTGACGAGAAAAAAGGGCGGGAATGTTTACGTTTTATCAGTGTTAGTTTGAGCTTTTCGGGAAAGACTAAATTACCCCCTGCGGAGTAGAATCGTCCGCGAGTGGTGGGTCTGGCTTTCGAAAACTGTCTGTATCCTTTTTATCGTGCCATAAAATGGCACGATAAAAAGGATGTTTGTATGCTTTCTTCAATCCATACCGCAGAAATGATTGAGTTTGAAGATAAGAAAAAAGAAAAGAAATTCAAACCAAAGGTTGTCCATGACTACAACAACACTATGGGAGGTGTTGATAAACTCGATCAACATCTTACAGACTACCCGGTTGCTAGAAAACGAGGTAAAAAATATTACCAAAAGATATTTTTCCATCTCCTAGACCAGGCGCTATATAACTCCTTCATTTTGTATACTTCAGCAGGAGGTGCGAAAAATAATATGAACTTCAGAATATCAATTGTCGAACAAATAGTTGAACAAAATAAACCAAATGTTCAGCTACCAGGACCAGGGCGTCCTAGTGTAAGCTTGCTGCGCCTCACAGGTCGACACTTTCCAGAACATATCCCACCAACGGGACAAAAATCTAATCCAACCAGACAGTGTTATATATGCTGTCGTAAAACCGATGAAAAAGGAAAGAGGATAAGACGTGAGACACGAGTTTATTGCAAAGAGTGCGATATGGGCTTGTGTGCAGTACCGTGTTTTGGGATATACCATACTGTAAAATATTTGTAAAATTTATGTATTTGTAAAATTTAAGTATAAACTACTAGTTATATAAAATTTAGCTTCCAAATTTTGTTTCATTTGCTCTAATTGAATAAGATATGTGTGTAATCCATTACTGTTTCATGTGTATGCAAAAAATATAAATATAGTGGTTATTGCATTTAAAAATTTATTTTTGTAATAAAAAACCATTTTCTAACTTTTATAATAATATAAAGAACAAAATTAAACAGTCAAAAAAATTTTCCATTTTTGGTCCATTTTTCCGAAATATATGTCACACTTAAGGGGTTAAAGTAGGGAAGTTTAATTATGGACACCCTGTATGTTCAGATTTTATCTTATTCTGAAAAGAATTTTATTATCCTAAATTTTGAATAAGTTAGTTGTTGATATAGAACAGTGTCACCGTAATTAGTTTTGTTTTGGTTATTATGATATTTATTGTGGAGTATTTAGTTGTGGTTAGTACATTGCTTGGCCCAATGGATTAATGATTACTCAGGTGTATGATCACAAATCAATTTATTAACTATCAACACACTATTTATACAGTTCACATTACTCATTATCGACTTCTTATCATTAATCTTTTAACATGTTAATACAACACACACATATATATATATATATATATATATATATATATACCATATCACTTATCCTATACCATTAATATTACTCCTTATTGACTTTCTATCACTACTCATTTAACATGTTAATACAATACATATATATATACTATATATACAAAACCACAAATATTCGGTAACATATATCTATGACAACATGCAATATTAAGCGCGGCTACTATCCTCCTCCTAATCTAATTGAGCATCGGCACAAGATCACCAAATAAACAAAATCCCGTACCTGATACTTGCACGGCTCGGGGAATCGTGAGGGACGATTGGGGGCTTGCGGCGGTCATCTGTGGCACAAGGACTCTACACTCGGGGCGAGGGTGGCTGGTGGCAATCATCTATGCATACGGGGCTCCGGTACTCTACAACCTCTTGGTAGCTGGCGCTCGCTCGACGAAGGGGGTGCGGCATGGGAGAGTTCTGGGCGCCAGGACAGGTGTCTCCTTCTAGGGCTAAGTTATCGGCTGGTAGTCGGATCGACTTCGCTCCTGATCATCTCTGCATACGGGGCTCCGGTGCTTTACAACCTCTTGGTATCGGGAGCTCGCTCGACGAAGGAGTGCGGCATGGGAGTGTTCTGGGCTCCTGGGTAGGTGTCTCCTTCTAGGGCTACGCTATCGGCTAGTAGTCAGATCGACTTCGCTCCTGGAGTCATTAGGCGTGCGCATTGAGTTAGGGTCGGCGCGGTAGGCTTTCGGCTCGTTGATCCTTCAATCGGCGGGCATATATTCATCGGCACTTGAGGGCTTACACCTCTATCTTCTTTATTCGTCTGCGGCCATTTCCGTCTTTCTTGACTCCGACTTCTCCTCAGCGGACTCTAAAACTCATCTGCTCATTGCTTTTCAAATCTATCTCTCTCTCTCTTCTCTCTGATTATTTCTCTCCATCTCTATCTTTTACTTAACTCCCCCACTTCATTCTAGGCTTTCCATTGGTAGCCACCTCCTGACCAATGGGTAAATATGGATACCCTTTATTGGTTCCAATTCTTTTTTTATACTACTATCTCCTCCACTCAAAATTGAAGAGGGCGTCAGTCGTTGCACCCTTCTGGAGAGTTCTCACGCCCCTACATTCACACGCTTCTATTCGGACCCCCTACTGACCTCCTAACGCATTGAAGCTCGTAAAGTCTTAACTCGTCCTTCACTAACATCAAATTTCGGACCCCTTCGTTTCCTATTTCTGCCTGTCCAGATCATTAACTGCAGCTGGGCGCCGCTCCCTGCCATCAATTTTTCGACCGTTCCCCTTTTACATGTCAATTATCGTCTCCCTTTTTGACATAAGCAGATCGTAAACTGCATCTGTACACCATTTATCCGCAGTTTGGAATATATCTTCTCCTCCTATTCTTTGTGCCCAACTTTGCACCTGTTTAATTTTCCAAAACTGTCGCCTACGCTGCGACAAACAGCTTACCGTCTTTTTAAAACAGTGTTTTCTAAAAAGCACTCTTTGGAACCACAGGGTGATACGGCTTATTTATGTTAAGGGGATGGTGGACATTACGAAGTGATTTTTGAAAATTTTACCTCAAAGGTATGAAATTTCGCACATATATTCATTAAAGTATAACCATAATAAACACCTTTATAAATACGAGGGTTTTAAATAAAGTAATAGCAACAACTCGGAAAACATTTTTCAATGAACGCATATGCAAAATTTTACATTCCTTCAATATAATCACCAGCAAAGTCTTGTACCTTTTGTCAGATGTCAGGAAGTTGTAGCATACCGTTGGCAAGGTGTTGTGTGTCGATGTCCTATTGCTGGGATCACAGACGGCACGCCAGGAAATGTGATGCCTCGAAGGGGTTCTTTCAACTTAGGAAAGAGGTCGTGTCAGGGGAGTACGGAGGGTGTTCCAATAACTCCCAAGACAACCGTAGCAAAAGATCATTTACAGCTCGTGCGACATGTCAACGAGCATTGTCATGCAACACGATAGGGAGATTGTCCCGCAATAAACGTGGACTTTTGCACCGTATAGCCGGGCGCAGATGGTGTTGTAGCCACGGGCAATCCCCGACCGCTGATTATTTTTTGTAAACATGATTTAGAGCGGTAGAAACCACACTGTCCACTACAACGTCACGCAGTAACTACAGCTTCTACTGGGTCGACGGTTTTATGTACTCTACACAACGACATTAGCGCCACCTCGCAGCAGTGGATCAAGACAGCACGTTTGCACCTATGTATATTTTTTGTGGCGCCATCTCTTGTTGAAATATGCAACTAGTTTTCATTATAAATATAATATAATATTGGCATTCGATCTTTATTTGAATATAGGTACTCTAAATATTCCAATAGTATATGTCTGTATTACATTTTTTCTAGGGGTGGGTGGGGAGGGAGGGCGCGAAATATTTTAATTTGTCCAAGGAGGCCTTGATATTCATAAATTTGTAAAGCACTGCTTTAGGATAATTTAACAAATTTTTTATTTGGAGTGATAATATGAATGCAGTTAGTTGTAATGTTAATTCTAAGCTTTAGCTTTATGACGAAGTTTTCACACGTCATTTCAATTTGAAAAGGCATTTGAAAAAAAATATTAACCTGTATGTAATAAAATATATTTTAAGGTATGTGCCTACCTTTTAGTCACTTTTTCGAAAAATGTGAATTTTTTAATGAAAGACGCATTTTTAGTTAAATCAGGGAACAAAACTATGAATTTAAAAAAAAAAATTGGAATTCTGTAAACTTTTTAAATTTAGACAATATTTAGTCTAATTTTATTAAAAATTATCGCTTATGCGAAATCCTCTATAACAAAATCTAACCAATAATTTAACTTTTTTTCAACAATATATTAGTAAATCACTTATCTGTGTTATGAAGCAAAAGATTAGCAATACCTCTTAAATTTACTAAAATATACCAAATTTTGTATACAGATAATTGTTTTCTTTTAAAAAAATTTATAAATTTTTCAATAAAAATAGATCTTAAATTAATAAATACATACTGACAACCTATATTTTGTTTCATAACATACCAATAAACAAGCAGAAAGAACCTTGTGATATAATTTTATTTCAAGATCTTAAAAACCTTTTAAGAAATAACATTTTTCGTAAACGTAAAAAATGAAAAATGCAGTTTTCCAGAAAACGAAAAACTAAGATTTTAATGTAGCCCCTAACATTCAAACTTTCATGTCTTTTCAAACTGAAATGATGAGTGAAATCTTTGTCACAATGCGTGAAAGAAAATTACGACTAACTTTATTATTATCATCTTCCATTTTGGATGCTTCTTTGGTAAAATTCTCCTAACAAAACTCCTAACGATGATTAGAAAAGCAGAAAATAATAAAGGATTGTAATGGAAGATAGTTGTGTATGTTAATAAGAGATGGCGCCCCTATCTGTCACAAAGAGAAATGATGTGCAAACGTGCTGTCTTGATCCACTCCTCACCTCACTCCGATATCCTGTTTGCGCATGCCCGATGTTCTACGACTTTCTGGGCTACGTTGCCACTACTTTATTTAAAACCCTCGTATTTAAAAATATTATAAACATTCAATTTTTTAAATATTTTAAAAAGAAATTATATTTTAAATATTGAACTTTTATTTTTTTAAATGCTCCTTGCGATCCAATTTATGACTTCTCCCCTTAATTTTGCATTTATATTGCTTATAAATACATTTTGAATAGAGTTATTTATTACTTTGTACTTTCGTTGAATAGTTAATTTTTATGCTTGTACTCTGAATTTTCGCGAAATTTTTGTACTTTTCTACACTTAGGATAAATTTTGATAATCTGAATCATATCGAAATTCTAAAATGGATACATAACTTTATTTTGATATATTAGAGAAGTCTTTATTATAAATATTATAAAATTTCATCAAAAATTATGATGCAAGGAGCATTTTAAAGACTTCCAAATTACTCATTTTGAGAAATAACCATTTACTAGATGTTTTTTCACCAACCTTAAATACTTACTTTTCTAAAGCCACCAAATTTTCATTTTACATTTCCTACACATTTTAAATGCATTTTATTCTAATATTTACATATTTTTAAAATATTAATGCACCCAAAAAATTTCTAATTTTTGGTAATTTTAAAGTCCACCACCCCCTTAAATAAAAGTTATACAACACTCTTTTCAACTGTTTTTAAATTAATTTAAGTAACTGATATGGATTCAGAGAGTAAAAACATTTATGATATTAAAAACCCTTCTAAAAATGATATTAAAAATTCTTAAATTAAAAAAAAAGCCTAAGACCATCTGCACACGGAGCTATCCAAAGGCAACTGAACAGGTTAGTTATTGAAATTACAGGTTACTAAATCGTTAGACATGTGGTTCCGCATACAGGCCTACTCAAAATTGATTCAAATCAATAGTTTACTACCTTTCATGGAAGGAAGAACATCATTATTTCGAGCTACCATGGAAAATGATTGTAGTGATGATTCCAGTGATTAATCAGTGTTCCTTTATTACTATTATCGTTACAGAAGAAACAGAAAACGAAGACAATTTTGGCTTCATCTATATTTTTCCACTTCACTCACTAATTTCATATAAATTTGTTGATCGTTCATTTTTTTAATAAATTATTATCAGAAATTAATTTATTTAATTTTTTTTTTCAAAATAGATTGTGTAATAACACACACAACGAAATATAAACTGGTAACTGGAGTTCCTAGTGACTCGACACTTTGAGTTGCCTGTGATTGATTGCCTGTGACTGATTACTAACGTGTTACTGACGGGTTAGGAACCAGTAGCGCCGTCTGCGTGGCTCCATTCAATTGCATAGGTTATGACTCATCGCGGACTGGTTTATGATTGGAGTCAGTGATCAGATTCTTTTGAGTAGCTCCGTGTGTAGACGGCCTTAGAGAACTGGTAACTGGAGATGGAAAATCTAACTGATGTAAAACACTGAGTTAAAGGCAAAATTTTATCGAGTTTCATATTATAGAAACTTTTAAATATAGTGGTATATTTTAAGGGTATTTATGTATAATAAACAAGCTATTTGATTCCTAATATCAATCGAAACAACTTATTTGATCGAGTGTGACTAAACATGAAAGCGAGATGAAATAAACCGTGAAAAATTCCACCCGGCATTTCTCAAATCGCCCATTAATATATCCAAACTTTCGCCTTTTGTTCCATCTTCGGAAGAAATTTCAGTACAACATGCTCAGTTCTCAGATCAGTCGCTCTTATTTGCTAATTTTTTTAGTTATATATTCTGTTGCAAATATCTTTTTTTAATTCGTTTCATATACAGTTTACTTATCTTTAAACTTGTACAAAATAAGCTTTGATTTTATCAGGTTTTTTTCAGGTTTTTTATTTCTTTAATTTTTATATTTTACTGATATTTCTCACATTTTTCTGACATTTTTATATTTTTCTGACATTTTTATATTTTTCTGATATATTTCTATATTTTTTGATATATCTTATTTTTGATATTTTGAGTTCAATGAATTTAAAATTCTGAAAAATTTCTTAAATTTTAAAATTTTAAAAATAAAATTCAAATTTCTGTTTGTTGAAAATTATTTAGTAAAATAATTATTATTATAACGATATAAGATCAGTTATTTTTGCTTTTGCTCGAGTAAAACAAGGTAATTTAGTGGACGAACTCAAATGTCCTACACGGGAGCCGTTCGCACTGTGAGGACGGCCCCCTCTACCTAAGGGGGGCTGCTAAATTTTTTTAAATCACATTTCTTTTATCTGTAGGACCATTATACCTCATTCTTACCTTTTTTTTCAAAAAAATTACAATAATAAAATTGCGCTCCTCAAAGGGTTAAGGCGACAATGGACCATGAAAATTTTTTTTTTATTTATCAACTAATTGCTATGAAATTTGTATAATTATACGGTGTTGTTTAGAGACGATAATTCTGAATTAAAAAAAGGCAGGATGTAATTAATTAAGATATTAATTGAAATCAGCTTGTTAATTACTCTATTTAAAAATGCTCCATGCGCATAATTTTTTGTTTGAGATATCTAATTTTCTTTCTTAAGCTAGCTTTATATAGTTATAATAAAAGTTACTAGCAATATTTGATTTACAGTCATATTTATAAAAACTAGAAAAGAAATCGATAAAAATAGGTCATTTTATGCAAAATTTTATCAAAAATCTTTTTTTAATTGTAAAAATTTTAAGTTTTTTTAAAATAGTATAATTAATTTGTTAGTAAGTTTTATTCTAACATATATAAAACTATCACTAAGTACATCATTTTATGAAATTTTATGGAAATTCAAGAAAAATTATGATGCTTGGAACCTTTTGAACTTACCGAAGCGACACGAAAATTTGTTTTGAGAAAATAGAATTTAAAGTTTTTAATTTAACGTAACATTTCCATTGTTTACGTTTGAAAAAATATTAATACTTCGGTTAATAATGATCGAATCAACATACTTTTTTTAACTTAAAGGTGATGAATTGCAGAATAATTTTCTTAAAGAAAAAAAATCTTTTTGGGGACATATTTTTGTCAATCTGAAGGTCCATTGTCACCTTAAATTTTGAAGTTTTGAATGGTTACATTTTTACAGGACTTAATTACTACTGATGTTGAATATTTAAAAAATAATAAAACCCTCTTATAAACAGTAAATTAAAAATAAATATAATCAATTTCTTCCTCTTCATATAAACATCTGCTTTAGAGGCCGATGTCGTACTTGTACTAAGTGGAGATACTTACTTCCAGGGCTAAGAAGTTTTCTTACTATTGGAGTTCTTGGTTTCGCCTGTGTGTAAATATTTGCTGTAAGAAACAATTATAATGAAAATTAATGCACGAAACTCTTTAACGACTCATAAATATACTAGCATATTAATACTAATTCATAATCGACGGACTCGTGTGAAACAATTCATCATCCTTGCGAACTGCGTTTAAACAGCTAAATTATAAGTGCGGATTTTGAACACATATGGTTAAATATGTTACGAAAGTTTGTAGATAGGAGGGCTTGTGGCGGCCCAGTGGTACAGCGCGCTGGTTTTCGGTGCTGAGGGTGCTCAGATCGAGTCCCAGCGTTGCGCCACGAAAAATGCCTCCGTTCGTGTCGTCCCTTCATAGGGGGTAATGCTGTCCGCCTATATGGTGCCCCCACAATAAAATGGACAGTAAAACCGCGGCGTAGTAAGGGCCAATGTTTGAATACAAGTGCCTCCGCATTGGATAAAAAAAAAAAAAAAAAAAAAAAAAAGTTTGTAGATAGGAATACTTTTAACCCTTACCTCGGCTCATCGGTCTAGGAGCTATTGCACCTGTTCTAAAGGCTGGGGTAGTGGTGGGGGTGATCAGACTGTTGAGGGTTTGTGAGTTCTTCAGTTGAGTCCTGACCTTCAAGTACGGCACATCGGAGATTTTCACCCGCTCGTATTTTGTCGGTAAGATTAATCTTTGTAAAACATAGTCGGTCTTTTGGACCGATGAGCCTTGAACTGATTTAAATTTTTGCCGGTCTGTATGAACGATAAGCCTTGAACCTTATTAATTATCTGCCAGTCTTCATGCATTCTATTTCTAAGATCTTTGTTTTATTGTTGTAGACAGCATGGCTGGAAGAATTCCTCCTGTTTCACAACGATCCAGACATTTTGTCTTTCTCGCACTGTCATAGACTGAGGAATCGGATTCAAAAATTTATGTTGAATAGTCTATTTTATATTTACCCTTTTCAAGAATGAGAGGTGGCAGTAGTTTTGCATTATTGACTTACTTATAACTGCGAAAAACTTATAAAAATAGAAAAATATTCTAATTTTATATCGCGGTGGTCTGTGCGACCAATGAGATGGGGAACAGTACAAAGACAGATGAGCCGACGTAAGGATTAAAAGTGTAGATTTTGAACACATATGGTTAAATATGTTACGGCAGTTGGTAGATAGGAATACTTTTAACAGTGTTACATTAGAATTACTTCCCAGATGCTCTTCCAAAGAGTTTCAGAGACGTCAGAGGTTTTAGCTTTATCTATACATTTATTTCACTTGTACCTTCGGGATGAGCGGCAGAAGGAACACGCACATTTTTGAAGGTCACTGGTAAAGGAGTGGTTGGGGTAGAGCGGCACGAGTGGTCGCGACAGTTTGGAGTCGCAACAGTTTGGGCGGATTTTGTAGTTATCGGTAGACAAATGTAGTTATCGGCAGACACCATGAGTGGGTACGGTTAAGACCGCGGTTTCGTTATCAAGACCTTCTTTAAAAACAACGAATTGCCCACTGTCTTCTATTTCGAACACGTGTGACGTTTAAAGGAAGCACGATCACGCAAACGCTTTATCATTAATAATTTAGCCGGAGTGGTGTCGGACTGACACTCCAAGTACGCCATGATGTTTGCCAACTGTTGAGCAGCATATGCATGTGTCGTCCGCAGTTGCGGTGTGATCCCCTTGTCCACGTCATCTTCTTCCTCACTGTCTGCTATAGGTGTGCATGCCGCTACAATTTCTTCTTCCGTCATAGTACCAAACCCACCGCCATTACTGTCTTTCAGCCAGCCACTGATGCCTTCCATATCAATATCTGACCACCCATCGGAAATATTACAGATGTCTACTTTTAAACTCAGCAAACAAATTAAGGACAAACATAATACAATATGAGGGAAGTGCTTTTAAACATTCTCTATGGCGTCGAAAGAGCTATCCATGAGAATATTGCAAGGTTCAGTCTCTGACTTACACTGCTGGCCACCCAAATTGCAACACCAAGAAAGACATGAGATATAACAACAAAATTTATTTTGTAGATAACATGTTGACCAAGTATCAAATGATTAAATTTATAGACTTCTGTGAAGTGTGGTTCCTGCCAAAATCAGTAGCCAGAGTAGCCGCCATTGTTTGAGATCACCGCTGCCATAAGCCTCGGCATTGATTCAAAGAGACTTTGGATGAGTTCTTGGGGTACAGCAGACCAAGCAGCTTCCACTCGTTGCCAAAGTTAATCTGCTGTGGCAGCTGGGGATGGAATCTGGGTCAATCGTAGAGCAACCATGGACCACATGTTTTCTATCGGCGAAAGATCCGGAGAGCGAGGCGGCCAGGGAAGCAATTCAATCTGGCGATTGACGAAGAACCATTGGACAATGCGTGCCACGTGTGGTGGCGAATTATCCTGTTGAAATATGGCTGTGGGCAAGCCCTGAAGGTAAGGAAGGACAACTGGCTCCAACACCTTGGAGATGTAGCGCTGGCTGTTTAAAGTACCGGCAATGCGTACGAGAGGTGTGCGAGAGTGATATCCAATACCGCCCCATACCATAATACCCGGTGCAGGACCAGTGTGGCGGTGCATAACGCAGCTGTTCAGAATCCTCTCTTCACGGTGTCTCCAGACTCGAATGCGACCATCGTGGTGTTGCAGACAGAAGCGTGACTCGTCAGTAAAAACAATTTTATTCCATTCTGCCGTCCACATCCTTGTGTCATCGAACCATTGGCGGCGGAGACGTCTGTGGTTCTGCGTTAAGGGTAGACAAAGCAATGGACGTCTTGCGAACAGACCACTCCGCTGTAAACGGCGTCGAATGGTACGCGCAGACACTGGATGATGCGTTACAGACTGCATGTGCTGTGCTATGGTTCGTGATGTGACTGAGCGATCCGTCACTGCCATGAGCACAATTTGCCTGTTATCACGTGAAGTGGTGCGCTGAGGTGGATGCGATCTAACACGCCGGTCCGTCGTACCCTCCTGCATCCAACAATCACATATCCGCATTGCAGTTGTTTGGTTTCGTCCAACACGACTACCGATTTCCCTGAAAGATAATCCACAATCTCGGTAGGCCACTATCCTTCCTCTGTCGAACTCGGATACTTGATCAAAAGATGATCGCTGTTTTCGACGAGGCATAATTGATCGTTTTTTTGAAAAAACAAGAAAAACACAATTGCCGAACTTGAAATCGTCGAAATCTCCAAGCCTTAAATAGCGCTTTGAAGTGGCGCCACAGGCGCGCGTGATGTGCGTCTGCGCTGAAATTCTAATCATTTGCATATCTCACCTCCGCTAATGCATGTTGCAAATTTCATGTTATTTGCATGTTTCCTTCAGGGTGTTGCATTTACAGTGGCCAGCAGTGTATAACGAACCAAAATTTCCCTAGCCATAAAATTATGTGAAGGAAGCTAAGTAATAAAAGGTTGTGTAAATAAAAATTTCCGTTCAAAGTTATGAACAGAATTTCATGGCAGCTAAGCCACAGACGAGTTACAGCTTTATGCGTGTTACACTGAAACAATACTTGACACTGTAATCTCATTTTTATTTTCTAGTTACTTTCTGGAACAGTATATTTAGTGAGTAAAATATGTTAAAATCACATATTTTTTCTTTTCAATTTACACCACACTTTCAATTTTACATTGTACTAATGGATATATTTATAGTAAAGCTCTGTTCCATGGGAAAGTATTGTATCACTTAATTGTTTTTCCTTCTAATAAATGAAATGTATTTAAAATGAGTGAAACAAACGAAGCTATATACACGTAAGATGAGAGCACAAAATGTACACAAATCCACTTACACCTAGAGGTAATAAATAAATAAATATATAAATATATATACATAATATATATATATATATATATATATATATACATTACATTACGTATTGGTTAAAAGCTTGAAGCTGCCACACCACAGGTCCAGGGTTCGACCCTGAGACGGAGCAAGGTCGACTCAGCTATTCATCCCTTGAGTGGGTCCATAAAAGAAGAACCAAGCATGCTTGGGAACTAACTTTGGGGTTCCCGTGGCATACTGACCACCTGCTCGAGACATATGCTGTATGTCGAGACATATGCCGTATGCCGCCCCATGCACACGGTCAAGAAAGCGGAGATGGACACCGCAGACCTTGGTCCACTATGGACTGTTGCGCCATTGGTTAGTTAGTTATATATATATACTTTGCGAATAAACTTTGCGAATTGTTATTGCTTCCAATCCCCTTGGTGTAGGAAAGCCTACACAAAGTCCATAGGGCCTTGGTCCATGGCGAAGGGTAGTAAGCAGCTTCACTTTAGGCGTGTTACCACTAGGGATGAAAACTCACTTGATCTCGAAGAACATCGGTCCCGTAATTTTGAACCGAGTCATGTGACGAGACCGGAACATTTGATCCCGCTCCTCCAGAGGTAATTTGGGAACTTGGAGGACATTGGAGCCACGACAGATTTTTTCCGTGCACCAGCCGCGATTAGTGTGCACGTCGGTGGTTTTGTCAGGGACAGGCATCGAACCAGCGACGTCCAGGTCACTGGCCTACTGCCTTTGCCAACCGGGCCAAGGCTCGTGCTTTGCGAGTTAACCCTTTCAGGGGTCACAATCTCCATCATTTGCACGGTGCAGATTTTTTCCCCTATTGTTTTTAACCTAAAGAATCTTGAAAAATTTTCCAATTAAAGGTTGCAAAATGATTTTACTTCTTTAAACTGATAACAGATGGCGGTACTAGCTATTTGTCTGCTTATTTAACTAGAATACATTCAATGCAAGTGAAAAAAAGACTAGATTTAAGCGTTTGTACTATGAAAACGGCGCCCCTCAAAGGGTTAATAGCCTTATTGAGTGACAAGAATGTATTTACGATTAATTTCTTTTACTGGAGAATGCTCATATATTTTGTAAATTTTAATATTTTTTTAATTCACTCAGATTAGTTTAAAAATAAATAACCTGTTTTTTTTTCAATTTTTTTACCTTAAATTTTGGGTTATAACAATGAATTTGTACTTTTTAAAATATAAATTCTTTGGTTTAGACATCAGTTGTCAACGTAGATTCTAAATCCCTCCGCAAAAACCGCGGAAAACATTTTCCTCTGGTCTTTTCTAATCATAGATTAGGAAATGCCTAGTTTTGAAATCTTTGGGGGTGGGAGTTTAAATGAATAGCACGTAGGGTTTCAAATTTCCCATTTTACACATGGAAAATGTATATAGGACATTAAATGATTGATGTCGATCTCAACAATGATAGTACTGAATTTTTTTCTTAATTAAAATAAAAATGTTGTTGAAAAGAGAAATAAAAGCAAATTGATTTCAGGATCTAGTTTTAAATGAGAAAAATTGAAGTTCAAACAACCCCATATGCTACTTTGCTATTTGAAAAATACTGAAGGGAGAATTCTTTGTTTTCCAACAGGAAGATAGAATATCTGCAAGATCTAGTGATGCCTCACTTAGCAACTCAGCTAACCCCTGCACATAAAATAAGACTAAATTACACACACATACATACTACACAGTGAAACTTCACTATAGTGGCCAGTAATGGATCCAAAAAAGGTGGCCGTTTTGAGAAGTGGCCGACGAAAAGAGGTTTATTTTTTAATATTTGGCTCTAAGAGTCTTGAATCGGTTCTAAACAAAATATGGTCGTTTAAAGGCATGCCCATCGAATAAGGGTGGCCGGCTAGGGTAGTTTCACTATATATATGTGTGTGATTGTGTGTGCATAATTAAAAAAAAAAATCAGGATAAATAATTTTGTATTTTCTTTAATCCTTTCAGGGGCAACAACCTGCGCCATTTGCACGGTGCACATTTTTCTCGATTTTTTCAACATTAAACATTGTAAAAGGATTTTACTTCTTCAAACTGATAAGAGATGGCAGCACTAACCATTTTCCTTATTTAATTGGAATACAGATATTCCTCGACTAACGACAGAGATAGGGACGGAGACATTGGTCGTAAGTTCAGTTTGTAGTAAGTCGAGTTTCAAACAATTTTATTTTTTGCATATTTACATATATATTTTTAACTTTCATACATACATACATAATTTAAAATACATGGTATTTAGAAGACATAAATTATTCTTCCTCATCACTACTTATTATGTTAGTAAAATCCATTGGTTCAGAATTTGCGACAGAAGATACCTTGCAAGTTTTTTTTAACAAAGTTATCCTAGATAGTTTGAACAGTTTGTGATTTCTTTTCTTCGTATATTGTCTAGTAGGAAGCCAGATTTTCCTGAATACGACGATTTACACTTGCGAATCTTTCTTCATTTGGATCCATTGCTTTCTAATTGTTGTAGTCCTTTATTAATGTAATGAAAAGCTGAAGGCATTTCTGAAGCCAATGAAGGTTTATTTGTTTTATCGTGTGGATATCGAAACTATTGCATCATACATTTTTATTTTTACATCATATTTTTTTGCAGTATTGCAGAATATTGCATCATATATTTTAATAATTATGTAAAACATATTTATGTACTGTACGTTCGAGGAACAGTGGTTTTGAGAAGAATAATATATTTTTCTTAATTTAAAAAAGTCGGTCATAAGTCGAGGAATACTTGTACACTGAATCAATTAAAAGTTGGACGAAAAAACTGGCGTCCAAAAATGGACCAACACCCCTGAAAGGATTTTAACTATCTGAATGCCAAATTATCAGAATTGCAGACATCGTACATATATTAATAAAGATAAATATTTTGTATAAGACATAAATTTTAAGTAATTACAACGTATGTCATGTTGTACAGATTATTAACGATTACAATCTAGAAAAAATCCTATTTTAGAATAAATATTTTTCAATTATACTATCATGATTATAAATAAATTCAAAACTTTAAATGTGTGCTTACTTATTGGTTCAAATGTTTCAATCCTTGTTGTTGGCTGTCGCATAGTTATGAATTCAGATTGAACTGAAAAGAAAGTAGATGTCAGTGAAAGTTAGAAACATATTGTGACATTTTGAGTATTTCAGACCAAGTGAGACACGGAAAAAAACGTAAACATGGAAGAAGATATAACGAAAAACATTTATGCTTTATTTGTACGAAATTTGTACTGATTAAATAAAAGCTGAAATCTCTTGCTTTCTTTCTTTCGTATGCCCCTTGTATTTTTGCACCACAGGGCGACATCTGAGGACTCTTGTATCTTTCATGTGACTGACATTTATAACGATAATCGGAAACGGAAGAATGGGAATTAACGGCTGGCGATGGCACGTTGAACTAAAAAGTTGTAGTCAGGCGTGAACAGCATCATATTCAGTCAAACAATCCAAATGATGGGAATGATACGTTTATTAACTTTTATACATTATCTACATTACTGATAGTTAGTCGGGTAGCATTTAAAAGAAGTACAAAGATGAGAAGTTATTTACATATTTACATCGAATAGAGGAGAGTGGGCTTTGTGTACTGTTTATCCCATATCCACTGCACTAAGACCCTGCAGTTCGACTCTCTCATACCAACACAATGAAAAATTAGTTTCGTTTGTCCTCGTGATCAACTATGGTGCAATATGCCCAGCGACACAATATGCAATATGCTAGGCGCCACACGGAAATGTAGGTAGTTACAAAAGGAGAAATCCTATTAATAGTAGAGATTTGATGAAACAGAATTGCTAATTGGTGGGGCGTTATTATTACACACATACATACATACATACACACATACATACATAGATACGTACAATGGAACTTCGATCGATCGTTCCCCGAATTATCGTTTTCTCGCATGTGTCATTTATTTCATCCAGTCCCGATGATAATATTTCTTTGTTATGTTCCCGCATCCAGAGTTTTCCCGCATTTATCGTTCACTGCAATCGGTCCCTTGTAAAACGATACATCGAGGTTCCACTGTATCTCTCTCTCTCTCTCTCTCTGTATATATATATATATATATATATATATATATATATATATATATATATATATATATATATAGTGTAAGTATGTATGAGGTGAAAGGCAAAGTGTTTGTAAGTCAGTAAGTCAAGTGGTGTAGTCCAAAGCGTTTTATTCCAAAAACTACAAAAAATTCCACTATAAATTGAACAAATTATAATTCATAATAATTATTATAACATTGCAAATAATAATTATTTGCGATTCCACTATAAATTGAACATGGAGATTACACTTTTACCCTCAAATAAAAAAAGTTGAAAATGTGACTTACACCACCTTGCCTTTCACCGCCTCAAATATAGGTGAGTTCTAAAGGAAAATATTTTGAAAAAATTATAAGGTGTTATGGATGCACAAGCATCAGTAATGCGTCGTCGAAGATCCTGCAATTTTGGCGGAGGATTGTCTTCTGTTTAGAATATTAACGTGAGCAAGGTGTCTTTTCTTACTAAATCGATGATGCTGAACAACTTTGTAACTGACTTTTGTCCCGTATCTCGTACCATTTTTTAGATAAAATAGCTAATTCCAAAATTTACCGATAGATGGCGTTGTAAGTTGTTCCATCGAGTAGCGCGTAGCCTTTTTACTATACCTAGACACCAACTTTATGGCCTAAGCTGTCTCCGTTTAGAAGTTAAGTGGGGTGTAACGGATATAGGTGGGTACCCTGTATAATTGGTTTGATATATTTCAATACAAGTAATGCTAACTCTTAAGGATTCTATGTGAAGACGCCCTTACGGAGAGCGCAACGTCTTCGCAGTGTGAAGCAATTAAAATACAGAGCAGGAGTCTCCCAGAAATCTCTTTGACCGTATGGTGCTGACTGTAAATAATTTGTCAGGTAGTTCTGTTTTTTCATGAGGGTGCATTGGCTCATGGACTTGGTCCAGCCTCAGCTTGTATAAGTCCTAACTTGGTCCACCCCCAGCTTGACCAAGTTAGGATTAGAAAGAACAGATATATATCATATTTAAAATGCGAATTATGATGTTTAGTAGCTGTACATGAAATATAACACATGAGTGATAAGAGCAATGAGAAAGTAAGAAAAGGAAGTGGAATTTATATGTGAACGATTACAGAAAAATAATAAAAAAATCCGGAAAATAATTTTTGTATATACCTGGGAACGTAACTTCAAAGTCTTCAACGGTTGTCGGTGTTTCCATATATACCTCTTCCCTTTCTGAAAAGGAAACAAAAATTACATTTCACATTTAATTATTTTATTAGCGAGCACAGGAGAATAAGAAAACTACATTTATCAATCATAGCTCTAGTATATGAAAACTTTAATCTTTTTACGCCATTCCATAATCGAATTTTGCTCGATTTCGGAACTTCAAGGTATTTAGTAAGTCATGCAAAATACTGTTGCCTATCTTTCGATGATATTTGTGTATGAGGACTCCAGATAACAGCGACACACGCTTATTGTCTATATATATAAAACAGTTCCGTAACTGACTCACTGACTCACTGACATACAACGCACAGACCAAACCGCTGGACCTAAAGGGCTGCAATTTTCTTATTCCAGCCCTTTAGGTCCCTTATTCTTCTTATGGTGTAGGGGTGCACTAAGAAAGATTTTTGAAAAATTCTTAGATTTTTTAAAATTAAAATTTTAAGCTGTTTTAGTAAATTTTTTAAAGTTTGTATTTAAAATAATAATTTGAGGGTTATAAAATTTATATCACGAGAAAGATCATAAAAATCCTTTAAAATGAAATCTTTTTCGAAACTTTACCTCGATTTTTTGATTTTTGATGAATTTTTAAAGATTAATTTTTAGAATTTAATTTATTAAATGCTCATCACGTGATTTCTTTTTCTGGTACTTTTAATAAATTTGTCGTCACTTGCATAACAACTACATAGACAAAAAAATATTTTTTTCTTTCTAATGCAGCAGACAATTGGATATTATCCAAAAAAATAAATATGCCTTACGATTTTTTAATAAATAAGTAAATAAATAAATTAATAAATATATATATATATATATATATATATATATATATTATATGTATATATATATTTTACATCAATTGTATTTATTATAAATATATATATTTCTTCTTTTTGGCATTAATTGCAAACATTGACCATTGTATTTAATTTGCATGTACTCCGTAGCGAAGCGCGGGTTTTCAACTAGTTTTCTATATAGTCTTAAAAAAGATAACAAATATCACAAACAGTCACTTAGGACTACAAAGAAGTTCAAGAACAGACTTCAGATTTGACACAGTACACGCACATGTACAATAACAGGCCTACAATTCACAGATATCAGCCGAGCTCCAACTGAGAAATGAAGGAATCTGGAACTGTAGAGGACCATAGAGTCATACGAAGATGTGTTGAACTGTGTTTCATAGGCCACGCCTTCTAACGCAGATATTTATGCTAATAACATTGGAGAGTGAGTGTTCGTCGATGTGAAAAAACGGAGTGACCTGATTGGTCGGCTCAAGGATCCTTCAGTTTGCTTCAAAGTGAAGCAGCTTTCAGTTCGGTCGGTACTTAGGTGAAGTCTTTCGCTGACTCTAAGCGAACTGTAGAGGTAAAATCCGACATGTTTATACACTCTTGGCGACATTCTCGATTGTTCTAGAAAGAGAAACTTCCAGAATTCGACAACCACGTCCCCTAGGTAAAATCTGATGTGTTGTTCCCTGGATACCCCCAAAAATTGCCAAATCGATCGCCAAGGTCGCGAAAATTCTCCAAAAACATAACCAAACGCTCACATATTGAAACCTGACGCTGAATTAAAGGTGCTCAATATGCCGAACTTTGGATGCACGACATATGTCTATATGGTAGGCAAATTAGTCCGAAACTTTTTTCGATCATGTCTGCATGCACTGCTTCCACCGGTGTTATGCGTACAGAGACAACCCGTGTCTTGGAATTGTTTATACCATCGCCTAATCACGCTCAATAGTTGTTACGGACTCACACTTCGCAAAGCGTACAACACAAAATGATTTCTGTTGTGCAGTCGCCATCTTTACAAACACTGCAGTGGAGGGGCGACGGAAGAGCGTTAGCGCTACTTGTCGGCAACTGCGTGAAACTCGAGATTTCCCTCTTTATATATATCTATACATTATTCGATCAAAGCGGATTAAAAGATGAATAGATATGATTTTTTTTTAAATCAGATGATTCTTTTTGAAACACCCTGTATAAAGAAGACATTAATATGGAATTAAATCCTGGATTCAAAGAAAGATGTTGTGGTCCAACTTGATTGATAGGTAATTTGTGATAGCATAAAAGAAAGAAAAACACTTCCTTTACGTGGACACCTAAGGAAGTGGTAAAACTTTCCCTCAAAGTGTGTTGAAAATGCTTCATGAGGTCACTATAACGAAAATACAAGTTTTCATTCTCGCCTGTTTAAGCGGCCTAATTAATTTATATCTATGGAACACCAACCAGGTCTTATTAACCTTTTCCTTACGGGGTGGCATAACATGTATCCTAAGGATTCAGGCCCAAGAATGTATACCAACATATATCTATCTATCTATCTATCTATATATATATATATATATATATATATATATATATATATATATATATATATATATATATATATATATATATATATATATATATATATATATATATATACCGGGTGCGTCATAAATTCGTGCAAAGTTCAAAAATTCGTAATAAAAGAAATAATGCTCGGAAAAATTTTCTGTTTGCGCGAATGGAATCAGAGGGACATTGGATTTTTTTTTCATGGAAAAAAAAAAGTTTCTAAAAGTAACCGAAAGAGGTCGCTTTAGCGTGACCACGTTAAGTCTGCATTGCAGGAACCACATGCGTTACCTGTTGTCACCTTCATAGAGGATGGTGCCCAGACACACATTTCCCGTGACATCAAGACGTTCCTGTTGGAATCTTTCACTGAAGACCGAGTTCTATAAGTCGCGGTTGTAAGGCTCAGTGGCCCTCACGATCACCAGACTTGACCCCGGCAAATTTTTAGTTGGGGGGATACTTAAAATCTCATGCATACCGGGGCTCCCCAACCACATTAGTGGAACTGAAAAATGTCATTCGACAGACAGTGGCTGCCATCGATGCTTCAAGCAGCTGTAATGGGCTTAGTGACGCGCCTCACTTGCCTATTATCTTGTGCTGGTAGTAATGTTGAACATCTGTTACTTTAAAATAAATGCACAGTCTCGTGTAATTGTGATCTGTTTGATTTTCTGTTTGAGTTTGCCTGATTTGCATAAAACGTCTCAGTATGAAGTGTGAGCGTCCTCTTTCGGTTACTTTTGGAAACTTTTTTTTTTTTTTTTTTTTTTTTTTTTTTACATGGAAAAAAAAAATTCAATGTCCCTCTGATCTTATTGGTGCAAACAGAAA
Organism: Dolomedes plantarius; assembly: GCA_907164885.2. Classification (NCBI taxonomy): domain Eukaryota; kingdom Metazoa; phylum Arthropoda; class Arachnida; order Araneae; family Dolomedidae; genus Dolomedes; species Dolomedes plantarius. The sequence continues at coordinate 77,369,604 of OU015503.1, forward strand.
AATTTTCCGTACATTGCTTCTTTTATTATGAATTTTTGTACTTTGCACGAATTTATGACGCACCAGCTATATATATGTGTATGTATGTATGTATGTATGTATATATATATATATATATATATATATATATATATATATATATATATATATATATATATATATATATAATATATACATACATATATACATATATATTATCCCCTTAATGGCCATTATTACAAAGAGGGTATGAAATTTCCCCTTCTAAAGAGGGGATTTGCGTAAGTTAAAGGTTAATCGGTCGTTATGGCACGGGGAAATTAATAGAGGGTTGTTATAAGATGAATACACAGTTTGCGACAGAATGGACTTATTTTTCATAGGGCAATAAAAAAAGAATTAACAATTTAAAGAAAAAAGCTTCTGATTTTCGAAAAGTACTAACAATATAGTTTTTTCCCCACTAGGTATAGAAACTAACATCACCCACGTGGCGCCCGTTATTGGCGATGCACTGCCGAAGCCATCCTCTAATGTTACCCTTCACTCTGTTGGTCATCTCTGGGGGAATGACCGCAACTTCCTCATGAATAGAGAGTTCATGGACTCGTTGTACATTTTCAGGTATTCTAATGTGTTATTCTTGGTTTCCTTGGTAATGCAAAATAACTTACTCTCCCGTTTGAAATCCATCGCCCAATTGATTTTCGATCAGGAACGGCATCGTTTTCATACAGCCCGAAACGCGTCCTAAATTCTCTCCAAGTCGCGGTTACAGAATCGTTGTTTTTGTTTTTTTTAAAAACTCAATAACGGAACTGTGATGTTCACCGGACCGACTCATGGTGACTAATGACAACGAGGAAATCCGCACGAACTCTTGCCGTCTCTCGCGCCGCCCTACCCACAACACTTTCTTAGCAGCGGCATTCAGAAATGTGGGAGTCCATTCTGCCGCATCTTATTTAATATTAGTATTACAGATGGTCGTTCGCATTTTATGGAAACGATTTTGTAATTTATTTCTGTCGTTTGCATTTTGAGATAAAAATTTGGAAAAACTTCAAAATAATTGTCTGCTACTATTTTGTTTTGATTGGAATGTAAAATGAAAGATTTATTTAGAAAATGGCCCCTCAAATTGATAGATGGCTCGAAGGTTAAGTAACTACGCTTTCCGAGAAGAAATATTCGTATCAACAAATTATAAAGCGTTTTAAAAATCACGGTGAGGGACCGACCAAAAAAAATTATTTCAAAAAAATTATTATAATATATTAAATTTGAAAGGAAAAATACGTCTAACTGGAAGTAAAAATGAAATCATGACCATGAAACCTCATCCTAAGACTGTTCGAACACAGGTAAATATCAAGAAAGGGAAGTCTCTGATCCTAAAAGATAATCTGCCTACTCAAAGATACATTACATCGAAACTAGGAATGTCTTCTGGGACTGTGAGTGAAGTCAATCATAAATATTTGAAGTTAAAAAAGATGTTTAATCCTAAAGTTCGCCTGTGTTTGCAAAAGCACATTGCTGAAAGAAACACAAATTGTAGAAAATTATATGAAAAATACGTAGCTGCTGAAAAATGGCAATTTGGGGTAACACTCGATGAAGCATGAGTATATTTAAGTAACTGTAATAAAAACGATCAATTTTCTATTTCTGAACTGACGGGAATGACCGTACGAAATGGCTTCGTCAGTATATAGAAAAGTTTCCAAAGGGATTCATGATAGTTGCAGAATTTTGTTACAACGGCAAATTAAAAATCAAAACAGTCTCAAGTAAAGCCAAAATTTATTCATTCTACTATCAGCAGAATATTTTAGAACCATTTTTTCAAGAAGAAATTCCAGCCTTATATGGAAAGGGCATTGATAAAGTTGAGCTTCATATGGACAAAGCCTAGTCGCAATGTCAACGGCCGCTTATTTAGTAAAGAACGAATCAGAAACAGGAATAAAGTGTATCCCATTTAATGAAAGAGCTGTAAAATCACATGACGCTTCTCCAATGGACTTTTGCGCTTTTGGTTTATTAAAATGAGCCTTAGGAAAACGGCATCCAAGAACACTGAACGAATATTGGAAAACGGTCCAAGAGGAATGGGGTAAAATTGACGTGTCGGTACTAAGAAAAAAATTATCTTCAAGGAAAATCCGAGCTAGAGCTACTAGAGTCAAGATTCACGGCTATCAGATAGAAGGATATCGCCGCAAAAATAGGGCATTTATACATAAAACGTAACTAAAACGTTTCCATAGATTGGGAACGATCTTCTGTATAATGAAAATTTTAAAATATCACTCCAGATATAGGCAACCGCTGCAGAAAGACGGGCATCGAATAGGAAAATTAAAAGGGTATTTACTTTCCTTGTTTTATGAAACTTTTCCCAATCAGTTTTTATTAAAGAAAGGTAAATCTGAAATTTCTATGGGGATATATTCAAAAACTGGTAACAAAAGATTTGTAAGTATTACTTAATCGAAGTATTATATTTAGGCATTTTTGTATTGTAAGTGAAATTAAAACAATATTTCTTAATATTACTAGTATTAGTTTCCTTAAACATTGGGAATTAAAGTTTATATTTTCATTCATATGTCACGCATAAACGCACAAACGAATGCACATTTTTTCACGTTGAGAGAGAGATTGTTTAAAAACATAATATACACATGATTCCGTTTCGCAACATAGTTCATTTAACTGACTAAATGCAAGATGTTTAAAAGAGTACTTACCTTTTGGAACAATGGTATAAAAATAAGCTGGAGGCTGTATTATTCCCTTTGTTTCCACTTCCTCTAGAAAAGGAAAGTGATGGGTATGTAATTAGCTCTATTTTATATCACACATAAAAACTGACAGAAAATCTATAAAAATAATATAAATGTATAAGAAAACTCTTATCGATATTTTGTAATTCCAAAACCAATGATTTAAAAAGAAAAATTCATTTCGATAAAAAAAAAAAAATCTGAAAACTCAGTTGAGCATGAAATGATATACGGAAATCACGGTAGCTGAATGTTCCATTCTGGTTCTGATAACATGTTTTTTTTAACTGCACGCTAAATTTACTTTTACAGGCGGTAATTTTTGTTCAAACGACTCTGAAGTGCAAAAGAGTTTACATTTTGCACAGCAGTTTTTATTACTGTATGAAATAAATGATATAAATGTACTGATCGAATAATTATTGATAGAGAAACTTTGTGAAAATAAAAACTTAATTTTATCTATCTCTCTCTCTCTCTCTCTCTCTCTGTATATATATATATATATATATATATAGCCAATGTTGATCTAATTTTGATTTTCTTTACTAATCGAAGTTTCTATTCAACGTTTTGAGTTGTAAATATAAATGTATATTTAATTATGAAACGTTGTCATGGTAATATATCTTTCAAAAATGTGATAATCTGATTTTCGAAAGTCGTATTGTATAGCGGAGCTCAGTTCTCTATAGTTTATCCTTTATACAAGATATGTGTGCAGTGGGCCGAAGTACACAGTATTAGAATTTACTTTACTGATCTTTCTAAGAGTAAATTTTTTATCTACCAAAGAACAGATTAAGTACTGAAAAATAGTATATGATATAATATCCTCAAATATTTTAATGTCTTTTATAAAAATTGCTATTGCAGTACGCATCTGATTTCTTGGATTTCAATTAAAGAGAACAATAAAAGGAATGTATTAGTAATTTTTTTTTTCACGTCAAGAAAACACGCTTGTCGAGGTTACGTTATTTACCACTGGTGTGTAGTAAAATTCACACCACTGGTAAATAACTTGTGTGTCGTAATATAAGTAATGACTTAAATATGGAATACCATTTTTAACTTATACATTTAATTGATTTTTTTTGTAAATAACTTATTTGCTGTAAAATAAGTAATACTTTTAAAACGCATTACCATTTTTAAGCTAAAAATATATTAAGTAAAATAAAAAAAAATTATTTGCTGTAATATAAGCAATACTTTTAAAACGCAATACCATTTTCAAGCTATACATTTAATAGAAATTTTTTTTAAAAAATAACTTATTTGCTGTAAAATAAGCAATACTTTTAAAACGCAATTCAATGTTTCAGTTAAAAGTTTAATAAGTAAAATTTTGTTAATAAATTATTTGCTGTAATATAAGTCATACTTTTAAAACGCAATCCCATTTTAAGTTATGCATTCAATAATTAAAATTTTGTAAATAACTTATTTGCTAAATATACGTAATACTTCTGAAACGCAATACCATTTTCAAGTAATTTATTTAATTAATACAATTTTACTTATTTGCTGTAATATAAGTAATACTTTTAAAACGCAATACCATTTTTAAGTTTGTCATTAAATAAGTAAAATTTTGTAACATAATATTGAAAAAATGTTTCTTTAATAGTAAAAGTTGTAAGGTATACATAAGATTCGATTCACAACAACTTTTGAGTAAATGAATTAAAGAAGCTGTTTGAGATATGCTAATTTCGGCATACGCGCTTGGTATAAATACTAAGCAGCTTGATTAATACAGGGGTTGAAAAAAGGTTGTTAAAGTTGATAGATAAGCGAGAGGGAGCTACGAGGTAAGGAGCTCCAGGTGTTCACCGGCGCTAGTGCTTAGGGGGCCCAAAGTTTACGTGGCAGAACTGCTGGTTTGTGAGTATTTGCAAAGTGCATTTCTATTGAATGTTAATATATATTCCGTACAAGTAGTACGTATGTTTATTGCTGTAAAAGCAAATTCTATATGTGCAACGAATTCAATAAACAATGTTTCATGTATAAACTGTGTATCAAATTCAAATAGAGTACGCCTTAGTATAATACTCTATACTGGCACCCGAAAGTTTATATATACCCTGGTTGTTCTCGTTGCATTTATAACGAACAACATATTTGAAGTTTGAACTATATACCGTGTTATACTCTGATATTGATAAAATTAAATTGTGGAAGTATCTTGTTATTATACTTATATACAATTTGAAAATGAGTGTTGTAGAACAAAACCCTGCTGGAAATTTTTCTCGGGTAATTATGGTTCAGCAAATTGCCCCGTTCGAAGCCACCTTCAATGGCTGCCCCTCAAGCCAATTCCTAAAGAAAATTGAGCATTACTTTCAGCAACAATGCACCCCTGAGGGGGAGAAACTTGAAATTGCTCTAGCCGCTTTAAGAGGTAGTGCATATCAGTGGTACACGTGTATGAAAAGCAGTAATCTGATTTTTGACTATTTGTCATTCAAGCAACAGTTTCTTATCGTTTTTCTAAAGACCTTTAATCAAAGTCAAATTGAAGCGGAAATTTAATCGGTAAGGCAACGTGAAGGTCAGCCTGCGTTAGATTTTGCTATGGAAAAGATTTCCAAGTGTGAGGAATATCTGGAAGGGGTGACGGAAGCGGTAATCTTAAAAATAGTTATCCAACGTTTGAAGCCAAGTGTTCAAGATTTTTTAGACAATCAAAATATTACAAGTAAGGTTACCCTCCTTCAAGCTTTAGCTAAACATGACAATAGGCATTTCTTCGCTACCCCTTACCCTCACTCAGGTACGAGAAGTTTTATTCACCCCCGCCAAAATTTTTCGCGAGTTTCAAACCAACAGCGAAACCAGTATCGCGGTTTGTTTGAAACCGCGCAGTAATCATTATTTGTCCGAGCAGTAATCATTATTTTGAGAATAGTGAAAGTCGGGGTATTTTTGTGGCTTATAATGAAAGTGAGCCTAGCTGGAACAATGCGGTAATTCAAGTACAAATTTCTGAAAATAGTGCCGATACTAATGCTAGTGGTTTAGAAAGTTAATCATCTGATACTTCTATTGATGCTATACCTGATATTTTAGATGATATTCACACATCTGTTAATGAAGGAAATTTAGTAGATGACGAAGTATGCGTTACGGAAGTTAGTGAATACTTATTAGTTGACGACAATAAAAATTCTTTAAACGATATTAGGAACTCGCTAGGTAATGATGATATTATTTCAAGTTCCCAGCCGAATGGGGATTGTGTAGGCCAGGTTGATAATATGGTTTTAAATAAAGTACATGAAAACCAGACTGATATTCAGGATGAAAAGTTGACACAGAGTTGTACTGTAAGTAGTTTAGCTGATACTTCAGAAGTTATGGACGTAGTTTGCATTAAAACGCACTAGTACAAAAAGCTTAATCTTCCTAAAACTGAAGCAGTGTTAAAGAATTTAAATGATAACGATTCTGATGTCGCAAGTATCAAAGAGACTTTTTCGTCAAAAGAGGATAAAACTAAGGTTGAGGGTGATAAAAAACGAGGAAAAACGCCTTCAGGTTCCAGCATTAAAACTGCTGATAATGAAGTAATTAAGTCGGTAAACAAGAAGCCGTATAAGCACAAATACAAAAAATAGAGTCAGGTTGTTGAAAAACATGACACAAGCGGCGAACTAAATTGTAAAAGTATCATAAAGGGCGAGATAAAGCCAGTAACTAAACACGTTGGTGCGGCATATACGTTTGAAAAAAATAGAATCTGCATTAAAATCTAATGCCTATACTCTAAAAAGTACGGAGAAAAGTAAAGTGTGCACTACAAAACCTCCCTCAAAGGATGAACGTGGCACACATAAGGTACACAAGGTTATCAAAAGGAAGAAATACAGTTTTAAAGGTCCTTTGCATAAGTACAGGAAGCGGAAGAATTCTGCCACCCAGCAAGGTTGGCCTCCTCCCAAGAGACCTCCTGTCCATCGTCAAGCCGGACCAGCGCCTCAGGACCAACGACCTGCTGCACGAAGGATGCACGCATGGTCAACGAACCCCTTTACTAGGACTGCGACCATCAAGAGAGGTTCCACGGAATGGACAGACTGGTGCAGGGAAGTGGCCGTTTTCATGAACAAGTCTTGTATACATTCTCTTATTCTATCTCACCCCCTTCAATAAAATCGAACCAAACTGGTTTGAAATTCCCCATTGTATATACTGTGTAAACATTTTGAGGGGAAGGAGTCAACCACTGAAAAAAACGGCATACTGTTGTTTTATAAATTTTTGAAGGGGACATGTAGGGAATAGAAAAAAATACATACTGCATAATATAATAATTAACCACTAATGCACTAACTTTACAAAACTTAACACATGTTTATTATGAATTGTGGGAGAGCAGATACAAACAGTCAAGAAATGTCATGCTGTGCAATTGTGTTGACACTTTTAACTAAAATAGACTTTCTAGGGCGCAGTTGGCAAGCCCAGTATCCGCAACTCTGCAAATCCACTGTTTGATGGTGTCACCTGGACCCTTCGGGGTTAGTTTTGTAAAATGGGAGTGGCGTTTTTCCCCCACACATCGTGTGGAAGGTTTTTTTGGCTTTGCCACCCATTATGTAAAAAGTCAGACCAGCACGCGTTTTCAATTAGTTAACTGAAGCCGTTCAGACCTCAGTTATCTTTTTTTTTCGAGGGAGGCCAGTGTAAGGTATACATAAGATTCGATTCACAAGAATCGAACTTTTGAGTGAATGAATTAAAGAAACTGCTTGAGATATGCTAATTTCGGCATACGCGCTTGGTATAAATACCAAGCAGCTTGATTAATACAGAGGTTGAAAAAAGGTTGTTAAAGTTGATAGATAAGCGAGAGGGAGCTACGAGGTAAGGTGCTCCAGGTGTTAACCGGCGCCAGTGCGTAGGGGGCGCAAAGTTTACGTGGCAGAACTGCTGGTTTGACTCTCTGCTGGTTTGTGAGTATTTGCAAAGTGTATTTCTATTGAATGTTAATATATATTCCGTACAAGTAGTACGTATGCTTATTGCTGTAAAAGCAAATTCTATATGTGCAACGAATTCAATAAACATCGTTTCATGTATAAACTGTGTTTGTATCAAATTCATCTAGAGACAAGATTATTCCACGTGCCACTTCAAATCTTATACACCCAAGTCTGAGTAGAAGTGAGCTATACTCTATAAAGTTACTATATGATAAAAAAAACCCTACAATGATATTATTTGTTCTTTTTTCAGATATAAATGACTGAAACTACGTTTTACAACTATTTTTTTAATCCCTTGCCGTTTGTTAAATAGAGGTATCATTGTATTCCAAACGCTACCACCCAATTATGATTAGAAGATTCTCGAGTTGGGATAGCAAATTGCCTACGAAACCGTCTATCTAAATTATGTGACAACGGAGCTAAACTAATGCTCACTTTCTCGGAACTTTCAGTGTATGGTTGTTGTCATAAAACTATGAAGAATACCGAAAAATAATCCTACCTTTATTCGTTACTTTCTCATGGGCGATCGTAGTACGGTCCAAGACTTCCACAATATCCGTCGCTGTGTTGGGAAAAATTAGTATCATCAGTTTGTATGTAATTTTAAGCATTTCGTTATTGAAAAATAAATCTTGCACTGAAAATATAGATACTCCCAATCACAATTTAATATATTCTTCCTTGTAAAGTTATTATATTCTCTAATAATGATTTTGCAATCATTATTACCTCAAGCCCACATTGAACGATAATTTATGGAAAGCCTTTAAAATTATTCTGAGAGATATGATTCTGAAGAAACTCAGCATGAGACCCAACATTTTATCACATTGGTGAATGTACAATGAGTATGATTAAAAATTAATTTAGATAATAGCGCTTTACAGTTGTATTGCACGAAGTCATTTAGAAATGCAAGAACCACGTGATAACACATACAAATATTGTTTCTTGTGAAGTCTGTAAAAAAAAAAAAAAAAAATTTTAACCTATGCACGTCTCAGCCTAGTCGATGAGCAGCCCAGTACAAACTAGATCTATAAAAGTACGTATTAAAAATATTATAAACATTAGGGAATGAAAACTTGCAATATATTGTAGGGGAGTTGCTGGGGTGGTCTCCAGTTATGCGTTCTTTTAAGTTGCAGGAGGACAGGTAGCTGTGTCTGTAATGCCTATGTTATAGAGGTAATTCTGTGTATAGTCATGGCCTATTAAAAGTCTAAAGAAGTCAACGCTTATTGCTTTAAGCCAAGAGCTGGAATTTTAGACAGTTTACTCAGAAGAGTACTCCAAACTTTGGGTTTGTAAAGATAACAGTTGTGTGTACGAGATTGGATTTTGACTGAGCTTACAGATAAGGGTTATCACTTATTTGGCTCAGCCGCTATAGATCGACTTGGTACGTTTGTCCATGCTTCGCTCAAGGCTTTTGTAATTGCCTCATTATTCCAGATAACTCCCTAGATAGGTTCCCCAGACATGGTTCAACGTCTTCCAACGAATCTGAGAATTTTTTAATCTTGTTTTTGTTTTTGAGAACAATAAAAGGCCCTTTTAATTTATTAAATCCCAAAATGATATTGAAAACTTCAGCCTTAAAAAAAACTTAGAACTCGATAACTCCGTGGCCCAATCTTAATTCAACTTTTTCTGTGTCTGCTTGCTTCTTGACTTCATTCTACCAAAACAGACAAAATTGTACCTCAATTATTTTTATCGAATTACAGGCATACAGACTTAAAGTTTAGTACTAAGTAGATAAATGTCCCTACTTACTCAATTTTAAGGTACTTAAGTTTTATAGAGATGGTATTCAAAATAAAGAGAAAAAACTAAAGCATTATGGCAAATCATCATCTTACGTCGGAGTTTGTGGAGGAACATTTCAGTAGAAACTTCTTTCTCTTCAAATAATGTTTGTTCTGAAAAACAAAAACGCACGTCAGTTTGGAGTATTGAGGCTTGTTAATTGAGCAACACATGTCCAAAATACAGCTTACCCGAGGGTCTAAAAATGTCTTTCCGTATAGTCGTCCCAAACCTACAAAGCACTTCATAAATTTCTGAAATGATAAACAGAGCATCAACGTTAGTAAATTTTATCTTTGTCTGAATATGAAATGTTCTTTTTTAAATGAGAGCTTAAAATTTCTCGAGAGGTAATTTTAAAATTCATTTAATTATATTTCCACGGTTATTCAATTCCATTATCTTTAAAGGAAAAAATACATTTGTGTTTATTATTGAAATCAAAATTATTTCCTATAATATAAAGCTATGCATATGATTTACGCTGTCTGTTCAGTAAAGACTGAAGCTTTGAAAGGACAAGCGGTTATAATGTTGGGAACCTAGATATTGGTAGTTGTTGCCAAGGACAAGCCTGCACCTAACCACACTGCTTAAATTTTTTATTGGTATATATATGTAACAAGAAAACGCGTCTTCCTAAATTACTTTTAAAGCATATTCTCTTTTTAATAAAGTACAACCCCTTTTTAAAATTGTAACCTGAAAATACTGTGGATTATAATTTATATTAGCCCTGCGGATCATTAAGCAGGCCTTTGAAATATCTGAATTCCATAATATCACCATATCTGGCCCGAACAGAACGCCTTATTAAATTTGTATATAATAAATAAGTCCTGATTTCAATTTCTTCCTTTTGGTAAAACGCAGAGCAAGGGCTTGATCTAGCAATTAATCTCCGGCAGATCCACGACCTGGACACATCGCTCACTCCTTTCAACAACGTCATATCTCAAAAATTGGCAATTTTTAGTTATGCTTGTTTTCAGAATGCCTTGAAAGAGTAGTATATCCCTGCAGATCGTCATATCTCCCCGCTCAATATTTAGCCGCTAGAGAGCAAAATTAAAATTTATTTTCAATACATTTCAATGTACTTTTAAACTTTGTAAGGTATACACAAGATTCGATTCACAAGAATCGAACTTTTGAGTGAATGAATTAAAGAAGGTGCTTGAGATATGCTAATTTCGGCATACGCGCTTAGTATAAATACCATGCAGCGTCATTAATAAAAAAAAGGTTGTTAAAGATTGAAAAAGGTTGTTAAGGTTGATAGATAAGCGAGAGGAAGCTACGAGGGTATGCAGCTCCAGTACTATCCGGTGCTAGTGCTTAGGAGCCCAAAGTTTACGTGGCAGAATTGCTGGTTGACTTACTGTTCGTGAGTATTGAAAAATATATTGTTCTTGAAAGCTGTATTTATATATCTGTACAAGTAGTACGTATGAATCTTGTTGTTAAAAGCAAAGCCTACATGTGCAAGAATATTCAATAAACATTGTTTCATGTATAAACTGTGTTTGTATCAAATTCATTTAGAGTGACACTTCAAATTATATACACCCAAATCTGGGTAGAAGTGAGCTATTATTTTCTCTATAACTTTCAAATCACTCTCCTGTAAAACTTTGTTTTTTGATATATGACGTTGTTGAAAGGAGTTCATGTCATGAACTCCACGAGACTAAATTCGTCCAATTAGAAAATAAGTAATTTAGGACCTCTGGTGTCAATATCACCAAACAGTCATTTAATATTTGCCTGAACAGAAGACGTCTCTCCCTTCGCACCTAACTCTCAGTGCTGTCAGATCTGCTGTCCATGGACGCCAGATGTCCGGTGGTCACGACGGCTCTTCTGATTTAATTCTGTCATGTAAGCACTGCTGTTAAAACGTCCCGTCCTGGTATGGACGTCTGACAAGTCCTGTGGTCACCGCAGCTAATGCCTCCTGATAAATAAAACCCGTCTTGGAATTTGTGTTTCTCTTCTATGTCTCCATGTGTGTGTTTCTGTCCTAAATTTCTTCGGTGCTTTCCTGGATGAACACTTCGCCCGTCTGCATCTCCAATAAGTTGTACCCAGTATTTTCCCCATTGTGAATATTATCATATATATATATATATATATATATATATATATATATATATATATATATATATATATGTGTGTGTGTGGGGGGGGGACGCCCTCTGGTACCCACTGCAGTATACAGCTGAACAATCGCATGCTCCGAAATTCAAGGGGCACATGATGAAAGAAATTTCCTTCTTTATGGAAAAATGGATTTAAGACCACCACTGAACTAGATAAAGACTCAAAAGCTTTTCCGAACAGGCATGTAAATATAACCATGTTTTTAAAGAGTTTCCTTTCTGGCAATAAGAATAAAGGATTTAGTTAAGTGGTTTTTATGAAATAAAATGGTTTGAAAGTAACTTACTTGAGACTGGCTTGTATACGGTTACTGCGGTTGTACGAGCCAACATTTGCATCCTGTCTTCCTCTGTGAAAAGAGAAAAATATATATAGAAAAATGTAAGATTCTACTGTTTTTAAATATTGTGCAATTTCTTTCGAAATATGTGTCAAGCACATATATCGTGTACAAGGTGGCAAGATTGAACAAATTCCGACATGCTGATCGCCAAAGGTATGAAAACAGCTGGTGTATAGAAGTCATGGTTTTTTTAAAAAGCCTTTTAGATTTTGACAAGAAAGATAAGAAAACCGTCTCAAGGCAGATATTTGACATAAACAATACGCTTCAGTTTGTAAAATTAAGTCGGTTAAAATCATGAAATGTTATATTAGATTGAACATTATTCCCCGAATACGAAATTTTGTTGATGTTGTTATTGTTTATGCCACTTGACCGACAGCAACATCAGATCAAGCCCCGAAGGCTATGGGCGATGAAGGTGCAGCTCCTGTTTTGACTGACACCACAAGGGTCGGAATCAGACTTGGCCAAAGGACCAGTCCCGTAATTTTGAACCGAGTTAAGTGACGAGACCAGAACACTTAACCCCTCCAGAGGAAATTTTGTGAAATTGGAGGACATTGCAGCCATGCCAGATTTTACGTTCACCAGCCGCCATTAGTGTACACGGCAGTGGATTTGTCACCGACGAGCATCGAAGCACTGATTTTCAGATCACTAGCCTGCTTCTCTTGCCAACTGAGCCACTGCGGCCCTACGCACGAAATTTTAAACCCAAATAACTAATTAAAAAGCAGAAACCTTTCTGTTTTATCAGATTATGGATTTTGTACTTAATGAAGAATATATATTAAGGTATACACTTAGTGTCTAAATTATACAAATCATGTAATATGGCTCTTTGCCTAGCCTTGGTTGCTACCTTTTGATTATCATAAGCACAGAAAAAATGTGTCAGGACATGCTTTCTCCATCTGGAACCAGGCTTCCACTGACTAAAAATTGAGTTGGTCCTCTAGAAAGTTAAACCGGACCTACATCACTAGAATGGCATACAATATATGACTCGAAAAATACTTTTTTAAAAATTGAAGAAACCTCCTCGTTTGGTCATTGTAGATAAGTCCAAATTCTCAGGAAATGAAATAAAATAACCCACACAATATTTACAAAGACGGAATCTTTCAAACAATGAGAAGGAAATTTATTGACGTATTTTGAGAACAACATTGAAATTAATTCTAATTTTCATCATTTTAAATGAAGACACAATCATATTTGTGTACACAATCATTATGCTCTGTCAAAAAAGCCAATCTAGTGTATCTTCAACTTAAAAAAAAGGAACCTTATCGATAATCGAAGAATTTCATCCCTCACAAACAGCAAATGAGTTTAAAAGTTCTATTCCAGAGGTAAGCGATTTCGAAATATTGTAATTCTTCTCATAATATACTACTATCCAGTTACCTATCATATTCCTTCTATGTTAAAATATTTCAAGTCTGTTAGCTCAGTTTACTTTGAGAGTTGAACACAACTGTTAAAAAATTGATAATTACCGTATTTTTTGGGCCATAAGACGTACCTCAAATTTATGCGAGGATTTTTAGAAAAAATATTTTGTGTTTTGTTAGGTATAGAAAGATATTTTCAATTTCTTACTCAATAATGATAAAATATACACTATAATAAAAATTATGCATAATAAATATAATAAATAATATCTATTAAGCATATATAATATATATAAAAAAATATTCATTTTATTTCAATATTACCTTCGGACCATAAGACCCAATTTTAAATTGATTTTGTTATGCAAAAAGGTGAATCCTTATGGCTTGAAAAATACGATAATTTTACGATTTAATAGAGATTCATGCATGAGCTTTCCTCCCCAATCGCTATACGATAATTTTACGATTTAATAGAGAATCATGCATGAGCTTTCCTTCCCAATCGCTATACGATAATTTTACGATTTAATAGAGACTCATGCATGGACTTTCCTTACCAATCACTCCTCACCAATTTTAATGATTTAATCGTCTATTTATAAGTATATCATTTAAAGTTTGAAAGCAACAGATTCTCCTAGGTGATTTTCTCAGAAATATTTAATGTAGCAAAATTTTTTATTCCTTACGTACTTAAATTTCCCGGTCTCGCGGAAATGCATTTTAAACTTTTAAGCGGCACTGAATTCTATGAACTGATTGTGATTTCTTGTTTATTTAGAGGCCCGATTTAGTGTGTTCTGTGTTAAAAAACTCACAATATTAGTTACACAAGTAACGAAAATACGGTTTCGTACGAACCCCTTAACAACTCGTCACCCAAATCAGTGGTTAACACGGAGTAATATTCTATTTATTTTTCTTTCAATGTGATTTCCAATTGTAATAAAGAATATTAATAAAGAAATGAAATTATTCTATGGAAATAAATGCTATCAGACACCAATACTTACCTGTGGGTGTAAACTCATATATCGAAGTTACAGGAGGTAGTTCTATAATTTCTTCAGTTTCTCCTTAAAATAAAAGAAACGAAAATGAAATACTTTCCTCTTACAGTAAGTTGTTACTTCTAGTCGTATTTTATTAAAAAGTACACTCAGTTCAGTTCCTAAAAAAACAGTTTTTTAAAGTTTTTATTATGATATCTTTGGCGTTAAAACAAACTTGAACTTTTTCAATCAAGAACAAAATTTAAAATCACATAGATTGTGTAAGTAAACTTATGACCACTACTGTATTTCAGATATACTCTATTTCGAATTAAGGGGACTGCCTAAGTTTGGAGCCAATTTTTAAAAAATATAAATTTTTTAAGGATTTTTTGGTCTTTTATGGTAAAATATCATTTAAAAATTTAAAAATGAACAAATACGTACTTGTAAATACCATACTTTTTATAAATTGATCAATTAGATGTAATTTTTGATGAAAATTAGCTAAAGAGCCTATCACTCAGCACTAAATTCTAATGCTACTATTTTAAATTCCTTCTCACACATGATACATATGACAGTTATCTTCAAATTGACCTACAATATAAGAGAAATTTTAAAATGTAAAAAAATACAGACGGTTTTATGTTCCAATATGAAAATTTCCCCGATTCGTCATTCCTTTCCTTATAAAAACAACCCCAAATAAAAAACTATTTGTTATATATCAATTATTGTACGTCATTTCATTAATAATTACATCTAAAGCATTTCCTGAAAATTTTATCAAATTATATGCATTATTATGTGAGATATCATGATAACGGTAGAGATTTGTGCTAAGAAACATAATTCTGGAAAAAACGCATTTAAAGTTGTTTGTAGCCTTCAATTTTGTAGCAGACGATGTTTTTTAAAAAATCTATAACTCTGCTTCTAATTGATGTATAATGAAAATCAAAACGGTTTTGAAAAGAGAAAAGATTGAATTACATGATTCTTGGAAGAAATAAAATTGACCAAAATAGTCAATAGATGATATTTTCAACGTAGACAGTAACCTTAAAATCCAGCACTGAACATTATTTCCATGTCACGAGTAAATGGAGTAACACTGGGAATCATTAGATTGGGGTATTTAATTTTGCCTGCGTGGTGTGCGATAGTAACGGCAGGATTTCCCCGCTGCCTTGGACGTCTCCAGACACATCTTTGGTGATCGTCAGGACACAACGGGAAACAGAAGTGGTCACTAAAGTTTGTAAGTCGCCAGTCAGCGCAGTTCCAAGTTGATCGTATTAACCCTCTAACGGTACGGTGAGGGTCAGATCCGACACAAGGATGTGTCTTTCCTCTCCCTTACTCTCCCCTCTCATTGGAAGAGATCGAGTTGAAAAGGAACCCTGCCATCCAATCTTGCAACAAGTGTTGGAGCGTTTGCAATCATAAGTTTGCAGTAAATATGAGTGTCTTTGTTGAAAAACGTTATTCATGATCACTAGTCATTTTTTAAAGATTTTTATTTTTTATTTCGATTTTGGAGGCCAAAAATGTCAATAGATATTATTTTTTACATTTTTGCCGTCGGAAATTTGGTTCAGTAACTTTTAAATCTAGGTACAAGACGAAATTACATATTAGACCTAATATATACAACGTTCTATGTAAATGCCAGACAGATTTTATTTGTTTAGCAAAATTACAATTCGTTGGTCTTTATTTCTACAAAAAGGTTTTTATTTCATGTAAAATATTATCAATAAATGTTTTTATACAACAAAAATGCTTATTGTGTGCTTATTTCTACAAAAAACCTTATCAAAAAAGACTTCGGGTCGGATCCGACCCAACCGCACATTCCATTTCGTCTCAAACCACTGTACCGTTAGAGGGTTAAATACCACTGTAATCGGACTTGATGGTGTACAGGCGTGGGGGGGGGGGAGGGTTTCAGATTCGATAATTCCACGAGATTGTTAGAATTAGTTAGGTTATTTATAATGTTAAACGAAGATTCATTTTTAAATAGTCTAGTATCAATAATAATGAATTTAGATTAATTTAGCAATCAGAAATATTTCAGTTAGTAATAATTCAGTTATCGAAGAAATATTAATCTTTATTATTTTGAGAACTAATTCAGTGTTGAAAAAAGAGTTTGGGTGGAAATTTACGGTTTATTTGCTCTTTTCTGGTATATAGTGACTTATACATCCATTTCAAGTTTTAGGTAAAAGCAAAGCCGAACTTCACTGTTGATCTAAAAACAGTTTTGCTGGGATTTAAGATTGCCTTTTCACCCGGTAGACAACTGAAGCAAAAATATAACTCTTCTTTCATCAGCACTTAAAGATTAAGCATGAGTAAACGTGGCTGTAATTACAATTGAGCACCGTTCACCATCACCATAACATTATAACGTTCTGGCACATTAATAGACACATGTGTGGCAACATATTCAATATCGTTTTGCTTTGACAATAGTGATTACGTCGTAAGAAAGATATGTCATAATCGGGAAAAATAATCGCCTACCGGTCGAAAATTTTAAAGACAGCTGTAAAAATATATAGTGCTGGGAAACACTAGACCCGATTCTTATTTGTATGTTTATTATCTATCATGCTCACTAACGTTTTCTTGCGAATTTGTTTTATTATGTGGATTTATTGCGGTAGAGAGTTTAAATAGAAGAGCAAAAACTAACAATATATACATAATTTATTTTACATACCTTCTCTATTTTTTTTAATTTAATTTTTTTTCAAGAATGATGATTTTGTTTTAGATATAGTATCAATTTAATGATTGTTTCCCAAATGTTAATTAAGATTTAAAAAAAATCATCTAATGGAGGCTAATTAAAACTACTGTTTTGGAAATGCCAAAATTTCAGAAACACTTAGCTTAATATTAATGATATTTTTTTTTATTTATTCATGATATACGATCTTGAAAGTTTTGAAAGATTCTTGGCAAAATAAAAACACACTATTGTGTGTATTTATTTTGCCGTATAGAATTTAAAGCAAACCAACTCAGAGAGCATACTTAGATTATAATAATTTATACTCTACATATCTTTTTTTATATAGCACACAGTCATACCGGTTTACTACAATATGCCATCAAAGAAATTAACCGACAAAATAATAAAAGTCACAACGAGTAAGATATGTTTATTATCTATCATGCTTATATATCTCTAATATAATCTCTAAAGCATGCATATCTCTAATATATCTCTAATATATCACTAAGGCCTTATATATCTCTAAGGAATTAGAAAGGAGAAATAAATTCATATTGTTTTAAAAAGTAAAATCAACTTATGAAATAGATGAAAATAAGAAACTTTTAACTTTTTAACTTATGGATTATAATAATTTATACTAAGAATATCTTTTCTTTTATATATCGCAGTCATGCCTGTTTACTCTAACATATCTTCAACGAAATTTTAAGGACAAACGCGTAAATGTCAAAACGGGTAAGATATAACGATATATTAGGAATTAAAAAGAAGTAAATTCAGATTTCTTGAAAAATAAAATCAACCTATAGAAAAAAAAGAACAAGAAACTTTTTGACTTACGGGTAGGAAAAATCTCATGCACTGCAGTCGTAGGCATTTCTACGTATTCCTCTACAGCTTCACCTGAAAATTAAATATTTACGAGATAATAGACAAAAAGTTCGAATTTTTCAGAAAATGTTTTTCTAACATTAGAGGAAGAGATTTTATATTATCCTTTATAGATAACTATAGACATAGCTGACGATACTCCCGAATTCCAAATCATACATTCTGGCCTCCTAACAGTTGAATTTTTAGGCCAAGATATTTCTAAAGGATTAGAACACCTATAACACGGTCTTTCTATTCATCGAAGGATTCAAACTAATATCATCAAAGAAATGTCTGAGGCATTTAATTAAATTTTCCCACTTCACTTGTGTTACTTATAATTTAAGCTGGGCAAGCGATTATTCCTTATTTTTTTGAGAATTGATTTGTAGGCGCTTACAAAAAGAGTGTTTTAAAATCACATTTTAGGTTCTGACATCTTCAAAGCAGACTGGAACATTTTCTTTTTTGTTTTCTTGGCTTAGATTTCCACTATCGTGCTGTTGTCATTTAGCTGAAAATAAATTGAGGAAATACTTTTCA
Organism: Dolomedes plantarius; assembly: GCA_907164885.2. Taxonomy (NCBI): domain Eukaryota; kingdom Metazoa; phylum Arthropoda; class Arachnida; order Araneae; family Dolomedidae; genus Dolomedes; species Dolomedes plantarius. The sequence goes on from OU015503.1 coordinate 77,388,268, forward strand.
AATATACAATAAAAATATGACTTTAAATCCGGTCAGCTACGGATTTCGTTCTTCTGACGATTGGGGCCGAAAATTATCCCTAAGGCCGTCCGCACATGGAGCAACTCAAAAGAAACTGATAACCGACTCCAATCACAAACCAGTCCGTGATGAGTCGTAACCTATGTAATTGAATTGAGCCACGCACACGGCGCAACTGGTTACAAACCCGTCAGCAACGCGTTTGTAATCAGACGCAGGCAACTCAACGTGTCGAGTCGCTAGCAACTTCAGTCGCCAGTTTCTCTTGCGTTGTGCGTGTTTTTACACAATATATGTTACAGCCGCTCTTTTGGCAAACTGCCGAATGACGAACACGAGTCACGTGACTTCTGCCTAGCGATGAAATGGAATTCTAACGTTATTTGTTGTATGGAATATGTGCGCCCATATATACAGTTCATTTTTAAACGATTGATCAAAGACAATCTATTGTGACGATTTTTTAAAATAAATTAATTTCTGATAATAATTTAACTAAAAATAATGCCCGGAATAATGATGTTCTTCCTTCCATGACAGGTCGCATACTATTGATTTGAATCACTTTTGAGTCGGCCCGTGTGCGGAGCCGCATCACTAACGAGTTTGCAACCGATAAGCAATTTCAGTCGCTAACCAGTTGAGTTTCCTTTGAGTCGCACCGTGTGCGGACGGCCTAAATCTGAGAGCCTTTTTTATTTTGTTTCTATTTTCCTCGTGATTTTTTTAACCTTTATATAGCATACATACTAAATCGTCATGGATACAACTATCAAAGATTAAAAAAAAAAATTCGATTATTTAAAACTCATTTCATAGTCTATATTATACTAAGCATTGCGCAAAAATTTCTTTTTATATCATTGGAAACTATACTTACTTATAGGACCTTGTGTTATGACTTCTGTTCTAAAACCCATTTCACCAGTTATAAATTCCTCTGGAATATAGAACAAAAATGCAAATAAGTTTAAGTGTGTTTGAAAGAGGTAAACCTTTACAAAATTTTCATGAGTAATTAGGCTAAATGAAAAGACTATTAATATATAAATTAAAAGTGTTTCAGCTCAGGGAATAGCATATCTGTCTCAAAGAGATGATTTCTGTGAAACTGGGGGAGAAAATATTTAATTTACTGAAGTGGGTTCATGAACTTGGTTCAGTGGTGCTGTTAACCAAGTGACATAACTAAAGACAATAACACAACACAACAGAATTATTACTTTGATAAAGCCAGCTGTTTCTGTGGTAACTCTACGCTTAGTTCTTCAAAGAGAGGAGTTCCTGTCTCAACGGTTTTATTAATGTGAAACAGATGAAAAGAGTATTTCATTTTCTGAGGTGGGTTCGTGAACTTGGTTCCCTGTTACTGTTAACCACGTGAGATAAATTACCACAACAACAAAAAACAACAGAAATATTGCTTTGAAAAGATCTATCTATTTCTGTTGTAAATAAACGCTTAATTCCCTTTTCAAAAAATCTATAGCATTTTTAAGAAAGTCCTTGACAGTGTGTAACTGTATTGATCTTTAATACTCATTTAAACACGAATTCAATTCAAAAACTGAATAAAAAATAACCTTATAGGGTTCTCTTTTCATTTTATTTTTATTTATTTGAAAATCATTTTTCAGTTGTAAGCTTTTAATTAAAATGTATTAAAAGTTACAAAAGAACTTTGAAAATACAGTCGAACCTCCATATATCGAAGTAGCAAAATGCCAGAAAAAAATTCGATATATAGAATTGATCTTAGTTTTATCATAATTCTCCAAAAACATTAAAATTAAAGCTAATTTTCGTATACGAAACTCCATTTCCAATTTATATGCGAATCACATTAAATGAAATTTAATAACTAAAAAAATGAATTACTGTGAAAGATTTATTGAGTACTATATACCTTAAAAAACAATAATCCAGACAGTGGTTACAGTGATCACAGTTACATTCTTTAAAAAAAAAAATACGAATATCTCGCTGAACAGCCAGTTTTGCGGAAAGTTCATCAAAGAAATGGTCGCATTTATTCAGTCCATTAAAAACTTTATAAGGGGTCCACGAAGTATTGTTTCAAACGCCAAAAATTGGGAGATTTTATTCTAAAGTGGAATAAAATCTCCCAATATGTCGTGAAAAAAATTTCGATATATAGAGATTTTTTCGATTTATAGAAACAGTTTTTCTATGTAATGAACATGGAGATTAGCTAAGAGTTCGATATATAGAAAATTTCGATATAAGGAAGTTCGATATATGGAGGTTCGACTGTAAATGGGTCAGACCATTGAAATTCTGATCACAAACATTTTTGTTATGTATAGTACCTATAGCAATTCTTAATGTTTGTAAGATTTGTGGTAGTTTCTCCGATATGTTGCTGTTACATATGACCTACCTGTATCTAGGAACCCCATCCTCTTATATTAGAGCACAACTATCGACTACGTGTTACACGGGGACTAATTTAAACATTAAGTACATCAGTATCTAGGCTAGTTTATAAAGTTAATTGCTTAATTTTCATGGAGATTTTGGGTAGTAGGAGACGCCAAGCTCAATATTTATATTTATTATTTATAAATAACGGGAGAACGAACGATTAGCCGAATTATTGAATTTGGAGCCAGTGCAAAGAATTTAAAATGTGATTAGCTGTATATTGCCATGCCAGTCCAGCGTATGTAGTTAATAGGACGGATTTTTCAGCAAAGTCTCATTTTTTATTTTGATTAATTAAGGGGTAAATTAGTAGTCTGGCTGGTCAAAATTTCTTTCTAATCTGTGCAATGTGTTGTTTCCACTTATTATCATATGTTATTACATATTTACAAAGAGGGACTACTAAGTATTGTTTGTTATCAGACCAGGAAAGTGTAAGATTTCCGATAGTAATGTAATAATTTATTATGCACTTTTATATTTGTGCATGAACATGACAGAAATTTCTAAAGTTTATATTAGTTTCCTATTTATCTACCCAGTTTGGAATACATGGAAATGTCAGACGGTATGTGTTTCACTGCACATTTAAATTTATTGACTTCCCAAGAAGCCTAGTGGTAACACGTTGGGTTTCGGATGGAGGGTACTCCGTTTGAATTCCGACGAACACCATTCTATATCTCCTTGTCTAAGCCGGATTAGGGCACGTTATAGACCTAAAATGGAAAGTCCTGCAATATGATTAGTGGGTAGGAGAAGGCCTTAGCACTTTAGATGTCGTCCCTGGTGGGGGGTTGGTCCAAATGGAGGTCATACCATAGTGTGGTGTAGGTTTACTTATACAGTGCCCACATTGAAAGCAACCAAATATTCTCGTGGATAAAGTTCTATAATAACCAGAAACGATAGCAATGGAGTGATGATTAAATAAGGAATGTCAATTACGTACGCATCAAATAAAAATGGATTATACAAGTACCATTATGAAATGGGACACGTGTAAAACATTGCGGACACCACTGTGAAAAACGAATTATGCAGAAAGCGGGCCAACAATAGCTTTAAAAGTACTATTTATGATATATATATATATATATATATATATATATATATATATATATATATATATATATATATATATATATATATATATATATATATATATATATATATATATACATACATATATATATTCTATATCTCCTTGTCTAAGCCGGATTAGGGCACATTATAGACCTAAAACGGAAAGTCTATATATATATATATTTATATATATATATATATATATATATATATATATATATATATATATATATATATATATATATATATATATATATATATATATATATATATATATACAGTGCATCCCAAAAATAATGTTGGGGATTTAAATGGCTATAGCTTTATAACAAACAATTGTAGAGAAATGATATATACGTCAAATTGAAAAGTTTCTTAACTGTTCAGCAGACTTCGATGTATGCTACAAGAGTTGCCCGGCAAACGTCAAGACGATATCCAGTCTTGTAAGGACTTTGCCTTAAATAAAAAGCTGCCACCCTTTTTGTATTTAATGCTTTAATTGCATTTCTCGAGTAAATATAGTATATTTTCAATATAAAAGGGTCTGTCAATAAGTTAGTTGCAAACCTCCTTAAAACTCTCGGTATAAGAGACATTTCGTTGAAACTTTGTGGCAACACAGGGCATCAGATGCTGCGGCAGGTGCAGTAGAGGCTTTGATGTGACAGTTTTAGTTGTCTTGCTAATCAGTCGGGAATATGTTTCAGCAACTGCCAGTGGCGTCCAAATTTGATGTGTATGCATTAATCCGCTTCCTGTGGGCAAAAGGTGTGACTGCAGTGACATTTATTGAAAGTTGCACGAAGCGCACAGTGGTAACGCAACATAGCCCCAAGTTATCGCCAAGTGATATCTGTCATTCGAGAATGGCCGTACAGATATCCAAGATAAGTTTCTTTAACTTCGACGACAGAGGAGAACGTTGCACGCGTGAATGAATTCATTTTTCAAAACAGACGTGCCACAGTAGACGAGATCATCTTGTCAATTGGCTGACCAACACAAAGCGCAACGATTTGAAAGTACTTTAGCATTTTTGGACCGTCAACAGGACAGAAATGTTTTTACGACTAAATCAGGACTGGTGGCAAAACATGGGTTCATCACATCGCACCTGAAATGAAACTCTGCTTTCTCGAGAGAAATGGCAAACAGTTCCATCCGCAGGGAAGGTGATGCTGGCGCTGTTTTTCGATAGAGAGAGTGTAATGCATACCAAATTCTTGCCGAAGGGTGCCACAATTGATGTAGCGTCTATATTTGTGAAACCATGAAGAGGTTACGAAAGTCGTTTAATGATCGACGACCGGGTAAACTTTCAAAAGGCCTTGTGTTCTTGCATGATAATGCAAAACCGCATGCGGCAACCCTAAGGAGGGATTTCTTGAAAAAAAGGTTAAGTGAGTAGTGTGGAATATTGCGCCATGTGACAACCACGTGTTTCATCCCGTGAAATAAGAATTTGCAACTCAACGATATCACTCGGATAAGGAGGTTAAAGTTTCGACCCAACAATGGTTATCTCACATTGGACGGCAATTCTTTGCAGATGGCTCTAGTCCCGGACTCGTTTAGAATCTTATCGTAAGTTTTCGCACATATAAACTTGGAAGATTTCTTTTTCATTTAATGTATGACTCGTGTCAGCAACATGATTTGTTGTATAGCTATAGCCATTTGAAATCCCACCATTTCATAATGTGAGGCAGTAAGTTTTGATAAATTATTTATGATAGGGTCACTTCATTCCTTTTATTAGAAGTTCGAGCAACGTCGAGAAAAGGGGGATAAATGGTGACATTTATATTTCTTCCTTTAGAGAGGAATTCTTTGATACGTAAAATTTTAGGAGGAGCTGAGATGATTTTCTAGAATCTACATAAGTTAGGAATTAATATTTTGTTGTCCAGGGACATTTTGATAGCGATTCATTGCTCAGCAGTTTTAATTATGCATTAAATAATCAACATACTACTTTTATATTTAAACATGTTGAATATAATAAATTGCTACCATGTAATGGATTTCAAAGGCAAATTCTTACCAGTTACAGATATTCTCTCCTCCTGAATTGTCGATGGAGTCAGGATTTCACCGTGGCCTTCAGCTGAAAATAAAAATGCATTATAAATACGATTTTACTAACCTTCCCCATCTACCTATTCTCTCGGTCTGCCAGTGCACATCTGGCAGAAAAACTCATGTTAAGGAAAGTACTATTTAGAATAAAGAAAAGGTGTTTTCAAAGCAAGAAGCAAAAACGAGTGACTGATATTTTTTAAAAAGGTGTATCTGAACACTTTTTGTACATACAATATGTATGTATTGTTTCTTGTTCACTGTTCTTTATTTTAGTGATTTAGACGTAGAGCAAAGGTTTTTGCTGTACTGTACATATGTATTTTAAAAGTCTTGTTATGTTTTTTGTACAATAAAACATGGTTTTTATGTTGAAATATTTTTTTTTCGTGTTTGCACCTCATTTTTAGACGTTTTTTCTGGTTATCCGCGATTTTTGCTATCCGCGGTGCCCTTGCAACCCAATTCCGCGGATAATCAGGGCTTTACTGTAAATAAGAATTTTATTTATGAAGTAAGGGAGTGTATTTTCTGGAAATTTCAAATTATATTGACACAGTGCTCGCAGACTTTCAACAACACTTACTAAATTTCAATAATATTTTTAAAATTTTTGTGATGTTAAAAATTAGGTATATTTCTACACGTATTTAAATTTTAAAACACCCAAAAATATTTACTACAGGACAATCAGATTTTTAAAAAAACTGAAAAAGCCCATTAAAATTACAAGCCAAATGTTATAAATTCATAGTAAAAAATTTTTTAAAGATAAAAAGACTTGCATATGGTTGGTAGCACCTATCCTTCAGTATACACCTATCCTTGGAAATATGAAAGCAATATCTACAGTAGTTTTCTTTATACAATGTGCGCAAGTATGGAAATGATCATTACGAGAAAAAGGCTTTTAAAATTCCCACACGGGTAATGCTTCCATTGGAACTACTTCTTTCATGTCATAGTTTTTATTACCACGTTTTTATTGACTCGCTTTCTTGTTTGTCCAGTCCAAATCTTGCAATTGATTTTTAACTAACTTCCCGACTAGCTAGACATTTGAACCTTTTAAAATAGCTCGAAACACGATGACAATGCATTGTTTTAATACTTTTAGCCATCTTTAAGAAGAAAAATCCGCAAGGTGGCGCTTCGATCGAATTCAATGCTTGCACCTTTTTTGCGTAACGGCGTTTGACGATTTTGAAAACAGAATACATGTGAATTTTGTTTGTTTACAAAAATATTGTGCGAAAAGTAAAAAAAAAAAAAAAATTATTAAAGTTGGCAGTTTAGAAAGTCTGCGGATAGTGGAAACGACTAAAAAGTGATTCAAATCAAATAAAAGAACGTGTAAAAGAATAATTTAGTGAACGTTTGTGAAATTAAGAGAGAAAAAGGAGAGAAAAATAAAAATAAATACAAGTGAAAAATAATTAAATAGGAAAATATTAAAATTGTGATTTGGCGAAATAAGAGGTCTTTCCATTAAGTTTGGAGCAGTCAAACTCTTCGATCCCCAGTCCTTCGAAAGTTCTACCTCGGCTTAATGCGACATAAGCCTGTCCCTCGGCGAAGAGTTTTTTTCCGAGGTACAGAACTGAGTGGTTCACGGTACATACTTGCATTTTGTGCCCAGTGCAGGTCGATCATTTTCTTTCAAGTTGATGGGATAATTCATCAAAAAAAATTTTTAAAAAGTATTTATTAATACACAGAATTGTCAAGTTTATATGATTCAATAGAAAATTTAAAAACGTAGTATATAAAAAGTTCTTTTTATCTTATAATTATTAATGTTCTATTTTGAATATTTTAACGCGGTTTGTTTTAAATGATGCAGAAATGTTCAAATATTCTAAAAATGCAAAAAAGTAAAATTCGATTTTTTGAAAGTTCAAAGCTCATGACTCCCCTAAATACCAGTTTATATCATTACAATGGTAAAAGATGATAGTAAAAGTATGTGCTGAATTGCAGCATTGCATCATATAAAAACACCTATAATGCTGGTTCAAAACTACTTATGAGATTCATGAAATTAACACAGTATAGCTCATACTTACTCGGAACTGTAAAGACTTCTATTTCCGTTCCAGGGGTTTGTACTTCGTCTTGTATCCCTTCAGCTAAAAAAGAATACATGAAAACCATTAATCGCGAAATGTACTAAAAGTCCTATTTTTAAGTAACAAATATTTTAAATAATTCAGCAAATCAGGTTACTAAATTGTCATAAAATTGGTCGATGGGAAAATAGACCTTAGTTACGAAAAGTTTTTTAACGCAGGATTACGTTCCTCCATAACGATCCTATGGAAAGCAAAATTTCAGACCCTAAAACCGTTCGTCCGTGTCTCGCGAATTAGAATTTTGGCAGCGCACCAAACCCAGTTTGTATCGCTTGGACAAGCAGTAAACAGTTACACAGAAAAGTACCAAAATGCTTCAAAATTTTGACATACGTAAATGTATATATATATATACATATATATACAAACGTACATATATATAGATACATATATACATAACACATACATACATACAAAAGAGGCAATCAACGATAAGTAATCCTACGTTAATATCCCTCGGTAGTTTCGTTAGAAGAGACTACCTGAATATTTTTTTGTCTCTAACTAGGTGTTGCTAGTATCATATGGTCTTAAGAAGTACCCAAATAAAAAAATCATGACGTGTATTTTATGTTCTGAACAAAACAGAATATGGTAAGTAAGTGTCATACATGTTAGTTATCTTTTAGGAGTGATCTGAAAAGTGTTAATTAGATTTTATTTAGTTTCAATTAAAAAGTCAAGTAATTGATCTCACGAAAGAACCCTATTTTAACTTTTAAGGCTGCTATGTACTAAACCCATTGGATTCGCTCACCTCAATGTTAACCTATGGAGAAAATTTGTCCACGGATTGCCGACTTGGATTCAAAGATTTTTTTTTTAAATTGTACTCCGTCATAGAGAAAGAAATATTACATTTGTGTACATTTTTTGTTTCTTTTTTTAAAATGCAATTAATAGTTTAAAATTTAAATTATTCGGGGAAAAATCTGGTATAGTGTGTTTTAAACGCTCATAAATTCCTTCGGTGGACGAAATTTATAAATTGAATCCTGTAGCGCTTTGTAGAAGAGTTCACGCTATCTGACAATACCAATTTTATTTGATTATCAGCATTTATGTACCTGTAAATAGTTCACAAAAATATATTTTAAATAATAAATTTGGGGGCAGCGCTTAACCCCCCTATAGAGAGAGCCATTACAATCCCTCAAAATGTCAATCCTAAGGGGGGTGGAATTCTCGAATTGTCAACTGGACTCCTCCCACCACAAGAGTCTGCAAGAAGAGGAAAAGGGAAATACGATTTTTTTCCTAGTACATAGCAGCCTTAAAATTACATACTTACATATAAACGTAATGAGACAATACTACTAAAACATTTCGGGTGCGTTTAATGCACCTAGTTAAACTGAAGCTAGAAGAAAAAATCAATGGTTTAAAATATGTTATGAACGGTTATAATGCTGATTTCCAACGAATGGTTAAAATGTTCTCCCAAAATAAATCAAAGAAGCGATTGCTTATTCATAATTGTGGATTACAGCTGAACAACACACTTAAATTAAAAAAAAGGCTTTTTTAATTTGATATTATTGATTCGATACTAAAATTAAGTTTCGAATTTTAGAAACAATAATAAATTTTCATCAAATAATTACTTAATTAAGTGAACAAGCTTAAAATATAAAACTTTTTTAAACAAATGTTTAATTTTATTAAAATCGCCTTTACGAGGTCCAATGCTAAATTTATCGGTTAAAATAATTTGAAATCATATGTTTGTTATAAGAGGGTTATTTAGAAAACAAAATTGGGTCAGAAAATATCAAGGGTAAACTTTACATTAAATTATTTATTGGTAGGATTTGACAGATGCGCCAGAGGACAAAAAGTTTAAGTTAGATTTTATGAGTGACGTGATCTCCAAACCAAGAATTAATAAAGATTTAGGTCTTTGGGATGATATTTTTTTTTGAAAAAAGTTTCTAAATTTGGCTGAAGTAAATTGATTAATCACCTTTTTTGTAATGAGTTCATCGTTTTAATTTCTTTTAACAAAAGCAATAAAGTCACCAAGCAACTAGTTGGTGAAAAATGTATTTTTCTCCCTGTCTTGCTCTCTTCTTCCGTTATATATATATATATATATATATATATATATATATATATATATATATATATATACACACACACAGGGTGTTTCAAGAATCTGATCCAGAAACCTGAAAATTTTAGTTCCAAATTGCGCCGATAGATGACGCTACAAGCGTCATTACCATAAGTAAAATGTACATAGTGAGTAAAGCAAGCCCTCGTTGCATTCACATCAAGACCGATTCAAAATGTAAATCTTTCCGACAATACAAATGTCGGAAACGAAGAATGAAATTGTCAGTGACTCTCTGTTGTGTATGACCGGATATTGACACACAAGTTTGACAAATAGCCTCTTCCATCTCATCGAGTGTTACAGGATTGTTGCGGTACACAGTGTCCTTCAGTGTGCCCCTCAGAAAGTAGTCGCAGGGTGTGAGGTCGGGTGAATATGGAAGCCAATACATACCTTTTCCCTTAACTGTCGAATAGTTCAACGCAATAACTTTATCATAACGTCTTGTGTATGGTGTTGGCGAGCCCCATCTTGCATGAACCACGCCGTGTCTGGTCCATCATCCAACGCTTGTTGAATGGTGACAAATTGTTTCAAAAGCGCGATATATCGGTCAGTCGTCACCGTTTCTCGCAAGAAATTAGCCCAATTATGCCTTTGAAGGAGATTGCAGTCCAAACGGCCAGACTGATCGTTCTCCGCGTGTGACCTCTTTTTATAAGGATCCAGAATGCCACTTGCTGCGCCATTTATCGGCGTAACTTGCAACTAAAATTTTGAAGTTTCCGTATCATATTCTTACGTTTTTTTTTAATAAACATACTACTGGTTTCAGGCTTCTATTTATCACGGTTTCCGAGTTATTTAGTTTCAAGGTTAGGGGTCCTTCGTGAAACACTCAGTATATATATATATATATATATATATATATATATATGTGAAATAGCACGGGGCTGTCCTTGGTTGTCCACATGTTACATATATATATATATATAAAGAGAGAGAGAGAGAGGTATGGATAGATATCTATATCTATCTATCTATCTATCTATCTCTATATATATGATGTGTACACACCAGGTTATTCTTTGAATTTGCATAATGAAAATAATACTTACTTGGGAACGTTACCTTTTCAAATTCTAGAGTTGTTGGTGTCAGGTTTTCATCTATCCCCTCTTCAGCTGTTTTAGAGAAATGAGAACAAGGCTAGAGATTATAAAAATAAATTCAACAAATTCTAAAATACTTTTGTTCAATTATATTTGAATCTCTTTGTAAAATGAAAAATCTAGACGCAAATTACTTTGGCGATATAGTTTCTTGCATTTAGATAAACATCATAAATATTAAATGTTTATGGAAGCTCATAGTAATACTTTTATGCGAGAAAATTTTTTTTTTGCTTTTTTGTTGATCTTCGATACACATCTCAAATTTAACAAGATCTCCAGAGTTCAAGTTGTAGGAAACTATGGTTGCCACATATGTTTGAAGAATTGTAGACAGAGCCAAGTTACTAACAAACTTAAATTAGAAGACTAATTAAAAATGACACTAAAAAATACATCATGTAAATTGATTGTGTATAGAAATGCTAGGCATATTAAAAGTTATTTGAAGTATATGCTTGTACCTTTTTGATAAATTCAATGAGTTCACACGATGTCAAATTGTTAAAGACTGGCATCATTAGGAAAGTAGATTTTTTAACCTCATTTACTTATAGATTGCTTCTCGTGTTTTAAGCATTGTTGGTTAAGTCAACTAGCTTAAAATTATGAAGAGATGTATTGCTTTTCAGAGAAACTTGTGAATGCGTTTTCTTTATTCCGAATGCAAGAAATCCGACGTGACGTATGGAAATATGATGAAAAGTGTGATTGTTCCGATTTTTTCACATCTTTGATTCATTTGACTAATGAATCGCAAGTATTTCCATGAACCCAAATTGTGAGTGGTTTTGGCGCCCCTTTTCAAGGGTACTTCACAACCTGTATTAAAATAAACTGTTTTTCCTGTATTTCAAGAATTGAAGTAACTACCAAGTAACTTGAAAAAATATACATTCGAACCCCGTTATAGCGAACACGGTATATAACGAACTCACGGATATAGCGAACGAAAAGTTTGGTCCCGCCGTTTTCCTATTGTATTTAACGCTACTTTATCCTTTTATAGCGAACTTCCGAAACCTTAAGAATCGGCTATAACGAACCTTTTTTCAGTCGATTACTAATTTTTTTATTTTAAAAATTTTTAAGAATGTAGAAGATGCAACAAATGTTGGCGATGCAAAGAATGTTGAAGAAGAAGATGGTGAAGAATTACCTACCGCGATGTGGATAGAAAAACACAAAATTTCATCATTCTCAGGTTGTGACATGCAATTGTTCGAAACATGTGATGATGAAGTCATTGCATGCGAAAATCCGACTAATGAAGATATTGTGGAAGAAATTAAAATGAATCATTCTGAAATCAAAGATTCTGCATCTGATGCTGATGAAGAGGAGCACATGATGAAATCCCCATCATCTCAGATACTACAGCAGCGATGTGTGTAATTAATAAGTTTTTGTCTACACAAACATTGGAAGAAAGAATTTTAGAGTCATTTGATGTATTGGACATAGAAAGTCATAAAAGGTTTTTGAAATCGGCATCACGACAGCAGAAGATTATCGATTATTTCTGTATCAAAACAGTGAGCAACAATTAAAGGTAACATGAATTTATTTCCAATTGTCTTCATTCTTAGTTAATTTAATTAGTATTGTGTCAGTTTAATGTAATCGATTTTAGTCAATATAGTTCATTAATGATTATTTTTAATAGATTTTATAATTCTTCAATACATCATTATTGAATACACACAGGAAATAATCAGTTATTCATTTAGTAAACTCTAACATTTTACTTAATGGTTCGGATATAGCGAACAAAACCTTTGGCCCCTTGAAGTTCGTTATAACGGGATCGACTGTAGTGGTAGATTAGTCAGAATTTTTTTTAAACACTTTTATTATTAGTGGTTATACACAAATCCGTCAAATGAAAATGCTATGTAACGTTTGTTTTTCCCGGTTTGACTAATTCAAAGAATTCAATCGACGTCCAGCTGTTGAAGACAACGACATCCACAACCAAGAGGTTTTCATAACTTAGGAAAATGTAAGTCATTGCTCGTGTTATATACAAATGTTGCTGATTAAACTTAAAAATATTAAGGGATGCATTAATTAAAAATAAATACTTAACTACGTTCTCTGATTTTGGGTGCAAATAACCCGATGTGTGAAATATCATGCAAAAGGCCTATTTCGATTTTTACTCATCTTTTATGTGTTTGACAAATTTAACGCGTTTCTATGTCTTCCAGTTATTAAGAGCCTTTCAGATACTCTGGGTATCTGAAAGGCTCCTTTTGGATTTTTTTCTCCATTATTTCGAGAACTGTTGAGAGAGAAAACTGTAGTGAAAAAATAAATCAAAATATTTATTAGAAAAATATTTCAAAAGAATAGGCATACACAAATACGACTTATAAAAATGCCATGTGACGTATGCCTATTCATCTTTCGTCAGCTTTCAAACTTTTGATAAATTGAACGAGTTTGTGAGACGCGAGTTATTGGAAACTGTGGTCAAGCTGACAAATTTCACACCATGGGTCGATCTGGATTGTCTCGAGCTTTAAGAATTGTGAAGTGAACGAACTGGTTAAACGTGTAAATTAATCGACTGATCAGAAATAAATTCATGAACATGTGTCTAGTTATGGTTTCAAAATCCGATGCATGAAAATAACTTGGATAAAAGGCTCATTTCAGTTTTGATACTTTTGAGTAATACATCCGAGTTTATGATTTAGACAATGGCCTTCCTATCGAAGATCTTTTCAGGGATGTATCGGTTCACGTTCTTTCTAATGTATTAAGAATTTTGGAGCTTTTCAGGAGGTTTCATACTTCCAAAGAGCTTATTTTGGATAGGGATAATGAATACTCTTCGTAAATCACATGAGGCTCGTTTTTATTATAGGTCAAACACAATTAGCTCTAAACGTACCATATATTAGCACCCAAAAGTTCAATAAATCTCTGTGAATTTTGTAATGATATTCCTGAATGGAACGAACTAGTTTTTGATAAATTTACAATAAGCAAATATTTACACTAATTCAAATCAATGATGAAAAAGAAATAGATAAGGAAATGTAGAGCACCTGGCGTAAATTCTTCCAGTTTAGTCTGGGGTTGGTCTTCAGGTATCGTTTCAACCATTTCTGGAATTAAGAAAAAAGCAAGATGTTAGATTAAAACTAAGCAAAACATCAAAAACATTAATACGTTCAAATACTGTCGAAAAAGATAATTTTGATAACGTGTTTTAAAAATATGTAAAAGCTTTTGAAATTGAAACTGGTTATTTAATTAATTATTAAAGAGTCCTTTTTGGAATTTGCACCATCCTTCAATGCTGCCTCATGGCAGTTAAAAATTTAAGGTCATAGATATCAAATTGAACAGACGATTGAAATCCCTTCAGTACATAAATTATTGCTTAAAGTAAAGGAAAAATGAATACAATAAACTGAGATAAATTCAATATGGGATCTAGTCTCAGAAACAATATTAAACGGTTTCAAGAGTAAAGAGCACGATGAAACTTGAATTGACAGTTGCCTTGCATTCCGTAATTTATGGCAGGGATAGAAAGGTTTATGTAACTGAATGTTCTATGTCCAGTTATTATTATATGTTCAGGTGATCCGATTAGATTTCTACCTTACACAAATCGTAAGTAGAAAGCAAAAATGACCAAAGGATGTTACTAGGGATTATAAACTGATTAACAATTCCCTTTAGATTTTTGTTAAAGTTGAATCAGTAAGGGCAATGAATTTCATTTTAATGAAAAAAGAACTTTTCGCCTGCAGATGTGTCTATATCCTTTTCATTTAGTTCGGATACAGTCCATAGCTTGAAACATCCCTTTTACCTCAAGAGCCATTTCCCTATTTTCTCCTGGACTCGTCGAGTTAGCGCGTTTGCTCTTATCTCGATGGCCGTAGGAAGGATGGAATGGATAGTAACTTTGGACACTTTGGCACCCCTAAATCGGGGCAATAAATATGCAAAGTCCTACAGGCTATATGAGGGGAGTAGAAGAAGGGAAGTTGAACACGCGTAATGGCCTGAGCACCTCAGTAAAGGTGGCTACATACTGCCAGGTGTACCTGAATAGTTATACTTGCCAGGTATAACTATACGTGTCTAGCTATCAAACTGACTGAAAAACCGACAGTTTTGTCATCCACATATTCTAGTTTTCTAGACATGCTTGTTCAGGTATACCTGTTAGTGTGTAGACATCTTTAGAGATTTATCCCTGTGCCTGGCGTAAAGCTTAGTTTCTCCTGCGGACTGATATCATGCACAGCTTTTAAGCATTTAGGAAGAAAATTATTCTGAAATCATATAGATTCATAGTGGTTCATCATATTTTAGTTCAGATTTAATAGTAAGCTTGTAAGTGACGGTCAATCATGCTTTCCGTTTTGCTGATTCATTTAGTGGGAGAGATCAGTATTTTGAATTTAAAAGTAGTTAAGATATGTTTTCTATAACTGTCTATGTGTTACGTAAATACGTGTTCGAAAATTTTCAAAATGATCGACGCTATAGTAATATGGAGAAAGATCAAAAATACGTGATTAGCAGAATGTAATAACTTACCTGGTGGGGTCTCTTGTTCTATCATAATTGTTGACGCTGTCATAGTATCAATCTGTTCTTCACCAGCTGAAAATGTTAAGAGATATTTAATTTTAATATAAAATTTTTTACACTATATTCCACTCATTTGGTACTAAAAGTAACTTTCATAATACCACGTGAATAACACGAAGAAAATGTAACTCACCTTTAGTCTACATAGTGTGAAATATTGTCTATTTTTGAATAATTACTGCCCAGTAATGACGATGCAGTGCTGTGGGTAAATGTGAAAAATCTTAAACCAATTTTCCGTTTCCTTTATTGCTTATCTCCACGAGACCTTCATTGATCGGTTTGGGTTTGTGAGACCTAGGGTTTGTTTAACCTATAATCTGACATATGCAATTGATCCGATCCGACTTTTGGTGCCATCCTAGAAAAGTACCATCGACCCACTGATAAACAGACGTTGGCAAAACATTTAGCCTCTCTCGTGGGTTGTAAATGTCAACATATTTTATTCTTCAAAACCAAATAATTTATTTGTGTCTTTTACAAGATTTCAACTGTCTCGGACACTTGTCTCGGACGGTAGGTACTGCCCGACATTGTCTCATGAAGACCCACGAAATTTTGCTGGAAACTTCAATATGGGAGCACCATGTAGGTGAGCCAGCATTGTTCCCTATGAGGGGCAGGACAAGGGATTTCCCTATAAGAGGCACGACAGGCCATATTAGGGATTTGAACCCAAGCCAACTCAGCTCAGAACGCTAACCACTATACAATGTGGACGGCTTTTTTACGAGACTAGAATTCATTAGTTTTTGGAAAATTGCTTGTGAGCTGAAATATAAGGAATTAGAAAAAAATTACCATTGTAAAGTATTCAAATGATTCATCTGGCTGAGTCATTTATATTGGACCCAACCGGCTGAGTGTATTCGTTTGATTGCTACCAAAATATTACATTTTTTTTTGGTAGTACCAAAGATCTCTCGCAAACAAATGTGTGTTTGACAAATAAATGTGTCGCAAACAAATGTGTTGTGTTTTAAGAGAATTTTTTTTATATTTTAGCTTTCAAAGCATTATTTAAAGAAAAATAAGGTATTGTTCAAAAATAAAAGGTTCTAGTTTTTTTTAAATATATGAAAATATTATTTTTATAAAAGATGATGTAAAAGAGTATTTTGAAAACTGATAATTTCTCAAGATAATATAACTCTTTTGTTAAAGATAGATGAGCCACTATCATAAGGGAATAGTGGTCACTATGAAGCTGATACAGATGCAATAATTGTCATACAGAGTGAACACAGTACAGGAGTGCCTCGAGACCACGTATTTAAGAATTTTCTTAAAAAGAAAAAAAGCTTTTAAATCGGAAAGAAATCTTAAACTTACACTTGCAACTTTTTTTTTCAAAACTGACATAATATAATTCTTTGATGACGCAGATCAAACACCAGTCGAAAATGCCAAATATCATCAATTTCTGCTGTTTTAATAGGCTAACTTTTAACAATGATAGCATCTTTTTTGCCTGACAAGATACAGACAGAGGTTTCGGTTGTTACATCTGATGCCTTGCCTCTAAAGTCATCAACTAAGGAAAAACCGGTTTTTCAGCAGCTGTTCGTGGTTTTGTGTCCGATGGTGTAGGAAGATGTGAGATTCGTTGATGAAGATTAAGGTATTGCCTAATGTTGTAATACACAAAGCTGTCAAGATGGTATAACACGTTTCAGGTCTCGCCGAATATTTTCTTTCAAGGTGGAAGAAAAATATGAGTAAGGGAAATTCCCACTCTGGAATTGATGGAGGAAGCACTATTTGGACCAAATCACTCCAAGTACTTGCATTCGCAGACGACATTGATATAATTGGGAGGTCAAGGAGTTCTGTACGTGAAGCTTTTATTCTTTTAGAAAATGCTGCAACCGATATTGGATTTACCATCAACGAAAGCAAAACTACATACATGGAGTTTATGACTAATAACTCAAGCAAAGAACCATTTCATGTAAAAAACGACTCCTTTGAAAGAGTAGATCAATTTAAGTACCTAGGCACCATGATAAGCAATGGAAATACCTTCATTAAAACAGAAGTTAATCATAGAATAACTATGGGAAACAAATGCTTCTATGGCCTGAAAAAACAACTGAGGTCAAGGCTCCTCAATGTAAAAACCAAATTGAAGATCTACAAGACACTCATTCGGCCGGTTGTACTGTATGGAAGCGAAACATGGACACTCAATAAGGACACTGAAAACCGATTGAGTGTATTTGAAAGACGGGTCTTGCGATCTATTTTCGGACCAGTATATGATAATGGAAGATGGAGAGGACTTTTGAATTTTGAACTTGAGAGGAGATTCAAAGAACCGACAATCTCAAAAACCATTAAAATCTCTCGACTAAGATGGTTGGGGCACGTTTGGAAAGCACAGGAAAACCTACCCATGAAAATACTAACTTTCAGGGTGCCAGAGGGAAAGAGAAAAAGGGGCCGCACCCCCTCAAGGTGGCTTGATGGTGCTGAATGCGACCTCACAACGCTTGGTGTGAGGGGTTGGAAAGGTGCCGCGCTGGATAGGGAACGCTGGAGACGCATTTTAGAGACAGCCAGGGCCTGTCGCAGGCTGTAGTGCTGTAGAGGATGATAAGGGAAATTCCCAGGACTGAATGATATTCGGATAGCCGCCCATATGGTATAGAGGATAGCTTGTTGTGCTTTCGCGCAGTGAAGTTGGGATGGAATACCGGGTACGGTTTAGACGTTAAGATGTTCTCAACTCATAGGCAGCAATGCAGTCGTCACCTAAATTGTACTTCCATAATAAGTTAAAGAAATATCATAAGTGACAGAGTGAATTACGCAAAATAAAAGTTTTTAAAAAACTTACGTGGTGTCTGGGTGAACACTTCCGTCGTTGCTGTAGGAAATGTTATTTCTTGTTCTTTCGCTAAACAGATAAAATTCAAACCATTAGTGAATGTTATGACGTAAAAGTATAGCATAAATGATAAAGTATTTTAAACAAAGCGCTGAGATTACCTAAAACATTTTAAAATATGTTATCATAATCTTAGAGAAAAAAGTTCCAGGAATGATCTTGTAAAAAATAATATATTCAAACTAACAACTAGGTCTTCAAGGTGTTGTCAAAGCAGTCCTCTCAGTTTTCTTTGCACGGCTGCCACAATTTCTGGAGATCATGGAAACAAGCAGAAAATAAACTTCATTCGGGAAGCTTTTCATCACGTGTGACAGCCGTTTTGATTGCTGAAATATCATCATGACGTCTGTCTTTCAGCGAAATTTTCAAACGTCGAAACAAAACAAAACAAATAATAATAATACTAATAACCACATGGAACAGGTCGGGTGAATATGGAGGCTGTTGTAGATCATGGATGCAATGTTTGGTCTGATATTTCTGAACTGATACTACAAAATGGGGCTTTGCATTGCAGGCAATAAGAACCATCTCCCAGATGCTCCCAAATCAGGACGCAGACGCCGAATTGCTTGAGGCAAACGTTTCGGCACGTCAGTGTAAAAGTTTTGTTTTATTTTTTGTCCTTCAGCTAGATTTACATGGGGTACGAAACCTCTAGCATCAAACAATGCTATAAACATTGTCTTTCCTTTAGGAGGTTGCCGCTTCAATTTTTTAGAGGCTGGTGAACCACGACTGCGTCATGCGGCACTTTCGCACTTCGTTAGAAGCTAAACTTTTGGGCCATTTAAAGACAAGTCTTCTCGATAATGTCTCTTCACCATACGCTTGCTGAATCATATTGAATGTTTCACTAGGGAGTTTCCCTAATTTAAAGCAGACCTTAATGTTAACTCTCTGTACGGAATCGTCATCCATCACGTCACTTGTGTAACGTTCAACTTAGAGCCAATAAGCTGAATTGTGGGTTGCTAAGTACAGACAGCTCTGCCAGAAGTAAATTTACATGGGAACACTTCCAAAGCCATGTCTAGTCGTAACACATATCAGGTCATTTAATAACACCCATTTCTTATATATATATATGTGTGTGTTTGTGTGTGTGTGTGTGTGACGATAACGACCCACCATTATTAATTTCTTTTGAAAAGCTAACGCGTATTCTAAATTAGCCTCGCAATAAAGAACAACCCCTATTCCAAATTGTGATCTAGGAATAAACTAACTAACCAGTTAAATTATCCCTTAATGCACGTGCGGAACATTTAGAATACTCATTTACCGCATGACTCAAAACCTCTCGCCTTTGCATCGCATGTTCGGAATCATGGGAGTATTAGTCATAAAAGTTTTATGGTTCACATGAGCAAGTCAGATGTTAGTAGGTAATCAATTAAAAGAATTCTAAGTCTAGAGGCAAAATCAGTTAACACTTAGTATAGAAGGTCCAGCAGAGGAATTTCGTCTCTCTCTCGCCCTGTCTTATTTTTCTGACTGCTTCCTTGTGCCACGCTCTCCTATCTCTTTTGTCTTCGTCCTTCACGTGTCTCTTCTTTTTTAACCCTCAACCTGTATTCCTCTGCTGTCCGATTCCGTCATTGTGAAACCTTCTGTGTACCATATTTGATATCTGCTGTCTGAAGTCTATTTCCATGGAATAGAGTACTCGAAAAGAAACAACGGTGTGTGTGCCCTGTCCTTGACTGTTTTTTCCACTACGACTACCTTCATTCACGATTCGTGTCTTTTATGTGCCGTTATTACAATATGAGTTAGCTGGACATGTGCTTCTGTGCTGGAAATCCAATGGAAAGTTGCCTAGTAATCTTTTGTACTTAAAAATGCGTGATCCTTTAAGCTTAAGGTGACTGCCTACGTTGAAAATGCCATTTTTGACTATTTTGATCAATTTTATTTTTTGCAAGAATCTTGTCATTCAATCTTTTCTCTTTTCAAAACCACTTTGATTTTCATTCTACATCAATTAGAAGCAGAGTTATAGCTATTTTAAAAAACATCGTCTAATACAAAATTGAAGTGACAAACAACTTTAATTGCGACCATTTTTTGACCATTTTGGTCAATTTTATTTTTTGCAAGAATCTTGTCATTCAATCTTTTCTCTTTTCAAAACCACTTTGATTTTCATTCTACATCAATTAGAAGCAGAGTTATAGCTATTTTAAAAAACATCGTCTAATACAAAATTGAAGTGACAAACAACTTTAAAGGCGTTTTTCTCAGAATTATGTTTTTTAGCAAAAATCTCTACCGTTATCATGATATTTCAGATAATAATGTATATAATTTGATAAAATTTTCAGGAAATGTTTTAGATGCTATTGTTAATGAAATGACGTACAATAATTGATGTATAATAAATAGTTTTTTGTTTTGGGCTGTTTTTATAAGGAAAGGAATGACGAATTGGGGAAAATTTTCATATTGGAACATAAAATTGTCTGTATTATTTTTGCATTTCAAAATTTCTCTTAGACTGTAGGTCATTTTGAAGATAACTGTTATATGTATCATGTGTGAGAAGGAAATTAAAATAGTAGCATTAGAATTTTGTTCAGAGTGATAAGCGTTTTAGCTAAATTTCATTAAAAATTACTTCAAATTGACCAATTTATAAAAAAGTATGGTGTTTACAGAAAAGTTTTTTTAAATTTTTTATTTTTAAATGCTGTTTTACCATATGAGACCAAAAAGCCTTAAAAAAACCAATTTTTAAAAAAATTGGTTCCGAACGTAGGCAGTCACCTTAAAGGTAAAATTTCTTGGTTATGAAGTTCAACAGGGAAAAATTACCCCAGATTATACCAACATTGATAGTATTCAGAAGTTACGATTCAGGAGATTTTTTCAAGACTAAAATGTTCAGCAACTTTTGACTTCAGCACATCATCCTCAAACAAATTGTAAAGTTGAGAGAGTGAATCAATCAATAGTGAGTAGGTTAAGGGCACATAGAACATCTTGACAGCCAAATTGGTGCGATTTTGGTGAAATGTTTATGAGCATGTATTTAACTGCAGAATACAGGTAGATGCAATATATATATATATATATATATATATATATATATATATATATATATATGCCTGTATATACATACATTATATTTTATATTTAAAGTAAAATGGAAGAATCATGTTAAAAATTTTGTTTATTTTAGCAATTTAAAAACCTGTTAAATGTTCGATACTATTTGTCCCTTAGGTACACTTTTCTAAAAATATATTAAATTTATCTCTTTCAAAATTAATATGGTAACATAAAAGATATTAATTGACAATAAAACGAAGTATTTTGTTTCTAGGTTGAAAAAAATTAAATTAAAAATTTATTAGTGGAAAAAATATAAAAATTTTAATTACATATTTTTTTGATATTTTGAATTTCACGACACCTAGAAACAAAATGCTTCGTATTATTATCACATAATGCATTGTATGTTACCATACCAAATTTAAAAGAGATAAATTTAATATATTTTTAGAAAAATGTACCTAACTGACAAATATTATGAAGCATTTAACAAGTTTTTAAATTGCTACAATTAAATAAATTTTTATTTAAAATAAAAATCCCTTTCAAATTACCGCAAAATTTAAGAAAAAAATAAAACCAGGTCAAATTTTGCGGTAATTTGAAAGGAATTTTTCATAAATACAATTAAAGCGAACAGTGGCGATAAATATAGATTATATGATCAAGATATTGATGTATTATTTCAAAACATTTAGTGCCTTTGCAAGAAAAAGGAATAGATAAGGAAATAATTTTAATTGGCAATAATTTCAATCTCAGGTTTGAAAAATACCTAAAAAGGAATCTAAATATGTTAAAATATAAATGCAAAAATAGTTCCTGGATAATTTATAATAGTATAGAACTTATGGAGAGCGTAGGTAACGACTTTTTAAATATACATCCAATACACACATATGATTTTGAGAACTTAATTACAAACATACCAATTGCAGATTTAAAAAAATAGTATTACAAAAACTGTATGACGACGTGAAAGAGGATATGGTGAACGTTTGACCGATTTTATTTTATAATCTATGCAAATAGTTTATTTAATAACTTTGTTAAGGTAGGAAAGTATTTTTTTTTGGCTGACAAATGGTCTAGGTATGGGAACTAGTTACTCCAGTACTGCAGCCAACCTATTTTTATTTTATTATGAACATGCATACAATATGTCGGTTTCTTTTAATTTGGATTTAAGGATTTTTCGTTGCATTAATGATCTTATTTTCAATATGCCAGGTGATTTTGAAATAGAAAAGATATATATCTGGATTGCCTAACACTAAAAAACGAAAACAATTGCTCTCGTAATCAGATTTCTTGGATATTACATTCGAAATAAAAACAAAAATTTTTATTCATGTCACTCTATACATATAAAACAGTTCCGTAACTGACTGACTGACATATAACGCACAGACCAAATCGATGTACCTAAAGGGCTGAAATTTTGCATGGCGATTCTTCTTATAGTGTAGGGGTGCAGTAAAAAAGATTTTTGAAAAATTATTCTTAGATTTTTTTAAAATTAAATTTTTAAGCTCTTTTTGTGACATTCCTTAAAGTTTGCATTTAAATTAATAATCCGAGGGTAATAAAATTTATTTCACAAGAAGGATCATAAAAATTCCTTTAAAATGAAAAAAAATTTAAAGGAATGAAAATGCATTCTTTTAATACTTTTAGCCATCTTTAAGCAGATTTGAATTCATTTTCATTTAATCTAAATTTGTATGGAAAGTTGGTTCTGAAAAAATCCTCAAGGTGGCGCTACAATCGAATTCAATGCTTGCACTTTTGCATAACGGAGTTTGACAATTTTAAAAACAGAATACATATGAATTTAGTTTGTTTACAAAAATATTGTGCGAAAAATTAAAAATATATATATAAAACTTAGCAGTTCAATTAATAAATGTTTAAAAATTTCTTATAATTGCTCCCTTTATTACGCATTTGATTATTTTCTTTCAAGTTGATGGGATAATCCATCAAAAATTTTTTTTAAAAGTATTTATTAATACATAGAACTGTCAAGTTTATGTGATTCAACAGAAAATCTAAAACGTGGTATATAAAAAGTTCATTTAATCTTTTAATTATTCAATCGTCTGGTCTCCTCGGATCTCTGATGCCTGGCTGCGAAGTCTTCTTATTTATACTCTGGAATGACTTTTGTTTTCTTGTTTATTTTCAGGTCTACAAGTGGTCCCGGGGGTGGTGCTCATATTTATTTTATAACGCTTTATATATGTTGCTTTTTCGAGCGGTTATTTTGCAGCACCTATCTACGACCGTCGTGCCATAACAATATTTCAGTTTGTTTTTTATTTAGTTTATTTATATTAATTTTAATTATAAATGTTTTTTGAATATGACACCATGGCTAAGGAATTTGTGCTTGATTAGTTTTTCTTTGCTTTATATACCCACGGCTGAATCGTTATCTCTCTCTTTCTGTATATATATATATATATATATATATATATATATATATATATAGTGACACTTCCCCGGCCACCTCGCAAAATGACCACTTTTTTGGAACCATTGTTGGCTGCCGTAGAGAAAGTCGGCAACTATTCTACGGCCACCCCGTAAAATGGCAACTTTTTTCGGAACTATTACTGGTCTCCATAAAGAAATCGACCCATATTTGACTGCCAGCCCCTCAAAAAGGCTACATGTGCATACATACGCATTCAGGCATATATAGGTGATTTTATTTTATAAAACTGGAGTATACATTTGTGGACAAGATGTTTGTAAACTACTTCTCCATACTGTAATTACGTTTCTTTTTCTGTAATAGGAAAATATCTTACTTTCGATGTCAAATTCTTCTTCTTTCCTTGTAGTAGGCGTGATAAATTTGTCAAAATCCTTTTCTGAAATGAAAATATGACTTCATGAAGACATAGTTATTTAATATTTTACTATTTTTACATACTTTTAGCATGCAAAGACACAATGAGTTCTTTTTCTTCGAGAGGTTTACATTTATGTAACAAACTACCAATTTGGTGGTTTTGAGAAAACTTTTCACTTGGTCATTCGCATATTAAAATCTCACATTATAGTATTTATTTGTGGGAGTAATTTCAATTCATGATATTAATTTTTATGAAAAAAAAACAAATTTCCTTTAAACTTAAAGTGTGATTTCTACGAATGCCCGTCTACGAATCGATTAAATACGTTAATTTACAACAGAAATATGATATTTAAAAATCAATGATAATATTCAATTCAGAGGCATATTTTTGGTTTTTCGAAAATTTTAGTCTATTTAGATTCTTCTGTATTTTTACTTTAAAATAAATATACTTACTTATAAGATGTACTACTTTTATGTAAATGTTTTTTAGGTAAGACAAATATAACGCTATTCTTAATGTCAATAAGTCATTTATTAATCTATGGCGTCAAATACTTTGAATTTAGAATTATTTCACGTTTCCTTGATGAAAGACATGAACTTAGTTGAATTTACGACGTACTAATACATAGTTTATATCCTAACTTCCATCTATTTCATGCCTAAATTCGCATACAAAACTGTTTACATAATATCTCCCCCCCACCTGTATTCAATTCGTATTTTTCTATTTTAACTATTATCTATTAATACATTTTTCTTAGCTTCCAGTTTGTGTTTTATAGCTGTAACGCATATCTATATTAATAAAGTATCAGAGGAGTTTGTCGAGATCACGTGACCGTAACGCGACCGAGAGGACTCATCCTCCAAAAAATGGCCGACAAATACAGGAATCGGTGTATTTTTTTTTTCTCATGAAAGTACATAAATGTTACATATTTGGAAAGAGCTTCGAAAACTGATATTTTTTTCTGCGTGCACTTATTCTGTTAATTCAATAGTTTTAGAGATATTTAGATTGTAATGAAGCGTCATCCCTCTGAGAAATCAAATCATGTATATTCAGTATAGTGCAGTGGTGCAGCCATCTGTCGGCAGCGACGGGAATGAAAATTGCACTCCACTGCTGAGAAATCAAATCATGTATATCCAGTATGGTGCAGTGGTGCAGCCATCTGTCGGCAGCGACGGGAATGAAAATTGCACTCCACTGCTGAGAAATCAAATCATGTATATCCAGTATGGTGCAGTGGTGCAGCCATCTGTCGGCAGCGACGGGAATGAAAATTGCACTCCACTGCTGAGAAATCAAATCATGTATATCCAGTATGGTGCAGTGGTGCAGCCATCTGTCGGCAGCGACGGGAATGAAAATTGACTTGAATTTGACACATTTGTAGGCCTTTTTTTTCTTTTGTGGGGCCCGAAGTACATAAATATGTTACATGGATGGCTTGAGCGTAGCTAGGCGAAGCCCGAGCCTAGCCGGGCTTCGACTGGTTACTTTAGAAATAAACGAGTTAGCAATATTGTAAAAACATTGCTTTAATGTATATAATTGTAGCAATTTAAAGTTTTTGATTTTTGGTATTTCATCTTAATTGGATTACATTTAGAGAAAATTAACAAAATTAAGTGTAAGGTCTAAATCAAGTTTTACATTAATATAATCCTAATTGAAAAGGGCACTAGTGTCAGTTAATAAAAATTTGCAAAAATTTCTGCATATATTTTACTGTATTTTGAATGGCAAATAAGAATGAAGTATAAGCACTTTCGAAAAGTTTCCAATCGACTCTAATATATAGTACAGAAAACAAATATTTCATTTTTATGGCATAAATATAAACTTCTTTTCTCATACATATTTCATAAGTCAAGCATTAGCGTAAAAATAATATCTTTAAAATGTCATTTCGCAAAATATATAAGAAAATTTGTGTACAAGGTAATTTATAATTTTATATGGTAAGCTCCTTTGAATGCAGCGTATTTATGATATTTTGTAGAAATAATCTTTAATATTAAATTACTGGTATCGGGTTTCATAGACATTAAGTTGTAAAACAATAAGTTTTTCTCTTTTTTTTGAAACAGACAAAAATAGACAGCTGAGCTTTTCCTATTCAAGTTCTGACTTTCCCTCGAATGTGTACTTATTGTTGCCACATGCGTTATATCAATCATATAAAAATTTCAATCTCTAAAGTCCATAAAAAAGATGTAATTTTTTTCCTATTAAAATTATATGTCTATTTAGCAAAAAATATGTGAACACACAAATATAATTGGTAAAGTTTGGTTTTAACTGTACTTATTTTTATAGTATTATATTCAAAGAAAAGATAAGCTGAAAAATATTATAAATTTAAATGAATAATCCATCTCTCACTGAACAAACTTTGTTTTCTAATTGGTAAAATAATATGATGAACGATCGAAACTTAATGAAAAAGCAAATCAAATGTGGAGCTTGCACATATGATACCAGCAATCCCATAGTTGACCAAGGAGAATGAATGATACTAGTACTGCATGGTTAAAATTTGATGAACATGCCAAAGATAGAAAATGGTCAAACCAGAGATCTGTTTTAAATATTAATATTTCGAACTCTTTTGTCACTTGACAATAAGTGATACATTTCTAACAAATTCCTATTGAAATGATACTAGTACTCGCATAGATGACCGAACAACCAGTACTGCATGGTTAAAATTAGATTAACATGCAAAGAAAAGAATATCCGAACTGTAGATCTGTTTTAAACATTAGTGTTTCTGACCCTTTAGACAGTTTACAATAAGTACTAAAATTTTAACAAAATCCTATTAAAATGATACGAGTTCATGCGAAGATGAACATGGAGCCAACACTGCATAGTAAAAATTAAATTAACAGACCAAAGAAAAATGTCCAAATTATAGATTTTTAAAAAAATATTAGCGTTCTAAAACTTTATGCCAGTTGAAAATAAGTGCTAAAATTCTAACAAATTGTTATTGAAATGATACCAGTACATATAGAATGATACCAGTACATACAGTTTTCATAGAGGACGAAGAAGCCAGTAATGCATCGTTAAAATTAGATTAACATGCCAAAGAAAAGAATGTCCAAACCATAGATATGTTTTAAATATTAGGGTTTCGAACCCTTTTGTCAGTTGACAATAAGCGCTAAAATTCTAACAAATTCCTATCGAAAGAATATATTATTGTTTTACTCTATCCAGAAATTACTTGTAAATAAATTTTATATTATTTTTTCTGTAACTGACTTCAAATAATTCGTCAGAGCTGTGTTTTAACAGTTAAATTTAAATCCAAGAGAATATGATACATAAATAATGAGGTCGAGAAGCAATGACACCATATATCTTACCAGGCACTGTCCAAACTTCTGTTTCAACAATTGGTGGAGATTGTTCTTCTGTCAATGGTACCTCTAAAAATACATTTAAAGAATTAGTTATAATGTATATAATTAAAAAAGGAAATTATTTAAACATTTATATCTTTATGTACAGAGTAAAATAATTGTGAATCTTCCATATATCTATATAGTAATTAACTTTTTTCTAGGTCCAACTATTGAAAAACTTTAAATTATTTATTTCCAAACTTTGTAAAAAAGATGTTTATAATGCTGCCAGTAAGATGTTTGGTCCCCAACGATTTACAGATTATGAAGAATTTAAGCTGATTTTGAAATTGAAAAGGTATGACGGATTATGTTGTAATAATATCTACGGAATATGTTGTAATAAGAATCGGAGGTAACTTATTTGAACTCAGCTAAGATATATTTAACGCCATTAAGTGATATCACCAACTTTTTATAGACTAATATAGATTTCAAGCTAATTTTGGAATTGCAAAGATATGATGACTATTTTGCGATTATATCATTCTATAATCTAGCCTATTCATGTTACTGATAATTAAAGAATCGGAGTAACTTGTCTGACATCAACAAAAATATTTTTAACGGCATTAAGTGGTATGACAACTTTCACGAAAGCAAGCACATTTTCCCTCCGTTTCGACACTTCGAGCTACATTACGAATGCAAACATTTTCAGTAATTTTGCCTATGAAGTGCAGAGGAAAATACTAAAAAGACAGCATACCGTCCCCCCTCTCCCCTTAAAACATGCTATAAACTAGACCCGATAGATATTTTTTAGCACTGCAGGTCGGGATTTTTATATCAAAAAATAGAGAGATGTATGTGAAAATGTTAATGTCATAATCTTAACTTGAAACCTCGCTTAAATCACTGCATCAAGATTTTAATTCTGCACTGCATTGTCATGTGGCCACAAAGAAATTTATCTTTATGATGCTTATAAATTTTCCAATTATACATACATAAAAATTATTTTTCGATGTATTTTTAAATGTGATTTGATTTGATTTCAATTCTTGTTCAGTATTTTACATTTTTCTTATATTTTTCTGATAAAAACATAATTATTTTCAGCATGAAACGAAAACAAAGTTATGCTATATTGGGCCAAAATAGGAATCTTGTATGTAAAACATTTTATTTTAAACCAATCCCTTTTCATGGTAATTATTTCATGCAAATTAATTTCTGCCTCTATCTCTCTGCATTTTCAAAGAAATTGAGATCTCGCGGAGACAAAAATGTTTATCTTTTAGTTGCATTGACCTTTTTTCTAGCAACTTATTTTATGTAAGTGATTTGTGTTACATGAAATGCATTATTCTGTTGCGTTTACGAATAGGGGAAGTTCTTGCCTAAATGCTCCTAGAGCAGCTTTTTAACGTTATTTTAACACATTATTATTAGAAGATAATCATTAATATTTTGTAGAATATTCTACAGAAGAAGTACCACAATTCGTGATACAAGAAGGTTCTTTCCGCAAAGGGCTGGTTGACCGATTTTTGTCAGTTACCAGTAAAAATTTAGAGAAATTCCGCATTAGAAATTCTTAGTGCTCAATGGACGTCTTGCTGAACTAAGAATTTAACAAGGGTGAAACGTAGGTCCAAGGCTATCTTTTCGCTGGAGAGGTAAATTTTTTCTTTCCGTACGTGTGTTACCACTGCATATGACGTTTTTGACGGAAAATGAAAATTCCCTTAGAGCTTGAACGTGAAACCTTAGAGTTCAAAAGAAAAGAAAGTTTGAAAGGATGTACTTACGAACTGGAGTAACTTCATGTTCCTTGATTGTAGTTGGAGTGACAAATTCATCAAACTCCTCTGAAAGAATTAAAATTCAGTTCTCACATAAAATAAATTAATAATTTTGTCTAGTGAAAACACATAAAGTGAAAATTTTTATGGCTACCATAAACGAATTTTGAATTTTGAACGCTAAGAGTGTAAAACATTGATCTGGAAACAGGTTCCAGTAACAATGATACGTAAATATAGTCTGATGGCTATTTCGAAATGTAATTTATTTAGTATGCTACTATACTATGTTTACTATGCTACTATAGTTAAAATAAAATATACACTTCTATTTGCGAGTCTGTTTGAACTATTAGCCCAAAATATTTATAAATTAGAATTCACGTAATTTAAGAACTATAAATTTGAAAGGGTTATGTTCAGACGAACATGAAAATTATTAACGATAAAAAAAGGTAGTTTAAACTTTAGACTTTAAAACTTCAAATAATTTCAAAATTAAATTGGAGAATTTTAAACTGTTTTTCTGTAGAATTAGATAAAGTGAAGGCTTTTTTTCCCCTCATAATTTCCTTCCTAACTAGTAAATCATTTTCGTAAAAAAATAGAAAAATAATTTACTTGCACTATTATTTAGAGATTTTGCAAATATTTGAAATTTCGGAAGTGGATGAATTAAAAGATTATCCAGATGAAATTTTTTACGAGCTTAAACGAGGCTTAACGAAGTTTAAACGAGGGTCTCGATCCGGTCATAGCAAAAACCCCGTTTCAAAACGAATGGTAAAGTTGGCTGTTAGTAAAACATTTTTTTAAAATTTCATGGGAACCTCCAAAAAAAAAACAGGACTGGCCAAAGAATATGCATTAAAATAACTAATTAAACATTTATAAAAATGCAACATTTTGTGTTGCTGGCTACTAGAAGAAAATAATATATGTGAGGGATTAAATTAAAAAAAAATTTAGGTAGTCTCTACTAACGAAACGACCGCGGGTTACTAATGTAGGATTAATTATCGTTTCTTACCTCCTTTTTATTCTTTCTATTTTTGACACATTTTGGTACTTTTCTGTTTAATCGCTTACTGGTACTGGGTTTGGCCCGCTGCCAAAATTATAACTCGCGACGCAAGACACTTTTTTTCCCCGGAGGACCGTTATTGAGGAACGTAATACTACGTTAAAATAGTGTCATTCCCATCATCTAGATGATTCAGTTGGCAGAATTGCGTTGTAGCGTCATTCTACCAACACTACACAGTCATCCGGGTATATAACTCAGTATGAAAGAATGTGTTTACAAAAGTACATAGAATAATCAACTAAAGTTCTTGAACGTACTTGTTTCTTTTGGTATTCCCATTTCTACCGTGCTTGGCAAAGGAACTTCTTCAGTAAGTATTTTAGCTGCAAATAAAACACACTCGCTTCAGTTATGTTAAGGATGCTGGCATAATCAATATTAACGCAACATACGAAAGAAAATTGTGTCCAGGTTTAACTAAACACTGTCTAAAATGCTGCATCTCAAATAACTATTCAATGGAATTTCATGATGTGTTAATTGTGAATAGCGCTTCATTATATAATATCACAAACAGATATTAGTTTGAAATATTCATGAAATTTATATTAAACTTATATTAAAATATAGAAAAATGTTTGAAAAGATGCTTAAAAATAATATTACTATAAGATAAGTAAAGAATATTGACACTGAAAGGTTCCTTAATCTGAAATCACTCTTAATCCTAAAATTTATAACTTATGTTTCAATCAAAACTCATTACTCCACTATAGCGGTTTGAAGGATTTAACACTTTTTAGGAGAGATTGAAACATTTCAATAGGTGTTTCTAATGCATTCAAAAAATGTTCTGACAGGTTAAATTCGGGAAGTTTGGTTAGCTATTCCATAATATTAACTTCGTTGATTTCGAAGAGCACGTCAAGTAGTATAGTTGTGACGCTTCTAAGCAGTCGTCTCTTCAAAATGTTATCTGAAGTAGATTTGTTGAGGGGAAAGGGGTTTTTCAACCGGGAATTTTTTAATTTTACATTTTTAACACTACAAACAATAGGATAATAATGTGTATTATTTTTAACTACAATTGAAGAACCTTAGAAATTAAAATAAGGATTTTTTGGCAAAGTTATGCCTGTTTTTCAAAAAAAATTTCAAAAATTCTAGCATTTTTCAAAACACTCCATGTGCATTACAAATCATTTAAAAACCTTAAATTTTTTAATATAAGTTTACCGCACATATATAAACATAACTGTTCAATGATTTTTTTTTGTATGAATCAAAAGCCATAAATAATAATTTTGTTAATCTGCCTGTAGTTTTTTATGTTTTTGCTTTATTTCATGGTCTATAAACATGAAAATATTTGTGCTTTCTAATAATAATGTACAGGTTTGTGGAAAACACTTAAATTAACAATCCTCACAAATTTGGAAGAAATCAGAACAAAAGTAATGCGCATGGAACATTTTGAAAAATACTATTTTTGAAGAATTTTTTGAAAAAGAGGTCTTATTCTTCTACAAAAAACTTATTTTTGAATTGTAAACGTCTTCATTGTAGTACAAAATAATATTAATTTTACTAATTTTGTATATCAGAGTGAAATATTGAAAGTTCTTTAAAAACTAGGTTGGAGGTCCCTTGCCCCCTTAAGAAACTTTCGGTACACAGCCATAATATTTATTTCAACAAACAAGGACAAACATCTAAGACATATTAACAGTAACTTGCTACATGATCGTCTGATCTCTCAGTACAGAACTGGCCAGTTCTCCACATACTTCAAACTTCAGAGGCGCGCACAGCGCCCTCTTTTACCCAAATTCTCATTGGCCGCAACACCATCCATAAACACAAAATCAGAGCAAAATTCAACTCTAGAAAGCCTTCTGTTGCCCTTTAGGTCTGGACCTTGATATCTCTTGGCAGTCAACGAACCTCTACGACCGTGCACTACATAAAGGCGAAAGTTCATTTAACATAATGCCTTCTATCACCATGATATGTATATGAGACGGTAAGATGATGACGTGTATATGAGATATGATGTGAATATGAGATAGGTATATCACCATGATGTGTATATGAAATAGGTAAGAACACACTTTCTGAATTGTTAGTTGGGGGAAATTGATTTCCTCATATCTTATCAATGTGAACATGCGGAGAATCTCGACACGACACTAATCGTTACACAAACACACTGTTTTTGACTTCAACACTTTGTGTTCTAGGCATCAATTCAAACATGATCGTTTGGAACTTGGGGGTACAAATCATAGTCTTCCTTGCGGGAATGTGCATTTTTTGTCTTGATACTTTTAGTCCAGTAATAAGTGCCAGCTCCAGAGAGGAACGATGACAAGCTTGTTTCAACATGCCGTTTCAGACCAATATTGATCTTCGAAAGGCATTGTCATTCACTTTCGCAACGACACCTTATAAAACGCTTCGAGTGAACAATAAAGATTTTCTAGAAGCTTATATGTTATAGAAAACTTGTAATACACTACTGTCAGTTACAAATAATCAATTTATGTATTTAATAGATTTTGCCACAAGTCTTTGACTGACCCTCCTTTTAACGACTGTTTTCTCACCACCACAAAAACTATCCGAATGGCTACGGTGCTATACTTTGAAATCAGAGTCTTCAGATTTGAGCTAAGCAACAGGTTTATCTGATCGTAGCCGTTAGAAATCAACCTCAAACTGTACTTCCTAGTCATTTTAGCCCCAGTGATGCGATATTAAACCCCAGCTTCCCGACCATAACACTCGCGAAGATCTCTCCAAAGAATATTTTGAGGTTTCGCAAACTTTTATTTCTCTGACTGGAGTGAAGTTAAATGTAGGAACTTGAAATCTATGACAGAACGCAATTTGTTCCTCATGCCCGTGGCGGGATTTCAAGACGCAATTTTTTTTGTTCGCTCGTCTGTAAAGGTTTAATTGAGGTTGATTGGATTGTTATACTTTATGGCTATTGGATATTCTTTATTGGATAATTATACTTTATTGGATTGTTATAATTAACCTTTCAATCGGCTAATTGCTCTAAAAGACATTATACTTATGCTCAATATTGTTAAATTTACTAGTGTTAAGTTTAATTTTGAAAATTAGTATACATGATATAAACACATAGATATTCACATATTCACGGAACATCACAGATTACATGCTTAAACAATTGTGTTCGCAATCAGGCAGACCCGGTATCATTAAGGATCTTTTCGTGGGAAAGAAAAACAAAATCAAGCGTAAAGTATTATTACGATTTTGTTTATTGAAGTCCAAGCATTTTTATAATGGAACCTAACTCGATCACATATTTTAATGATATTTATTTTCATATATATATATATATATATATATATATATATATATATATATATATATATATATATATATATATATATATATATATATATATATATATATATATATATATATATATATATGTAGAGTGGAAAATCCACCAGCGGGCGCTGTACGCAGCGACCAGAGTGAACGTCTACACATATGGATTCGGCGAGTGGAAGCCGACGAATGCGGACATAGCGGGCCGTATACCAAAGCTAGAACTATATCAATGTTTATATTTTCTATCATAGTGATTTAATGTGGTGTGCCGACATTTCTAATCTTTAATAAATTATTGTCGGTAATCGAACGCTTAGTTTTTGAGATACCCCTGGACATACATTTGGAATTTGTTTGTCTCCCGGATCTGACAGTGGGGGCTCGACCGGAATGATCCCTTGGCAGTGATGAACACAACTTTATGTGGATATCATTCATTCCGATTTTGGACTAGGACTGGCTCCAGCTCAAGTGAAAAGAGGTAGGCGAACTTCGACTTATGTTTACCTTCTAGCGAATATAAATGATTGATAAAAATGTATAAAAATTCAAAGAAAGAAGATTTATTCAGTGTATTAAGTGAAATTGAGGGAACATCACCTGTTGGGTTGACAATGGTACAATTAAAGGATAGAATTGAAGGATGTAAAGCATTTAAAGATGACCCCAAACATGAAGGTCCAAACCTGACCAACACTTCGGCTGATTTGTTAAAACCGTGGACTCACTAACCTATCCACACACTTCTTTGTAAATACCCTCTCTCTCCCCCTGTTTCATTCTTTTTCAGATTTGTTCCCGTGCAGCGAGGACTCTGCAGGTCTGATGGCCGAGCGATGTAGAGTGAAAAATCCACCAGCGGGCGCTGTACGCAGCGACCAGAGTGAACGTCTAAACATCTGGATTCGGCGAGTGGAAGCCGGCGTATGCGGACATAGCGGGCCGTATACTAAAGCTAGAACTATATCAGTGTTTATATTTTCTGTCATAGTGATTTAATGTGGTGTGTCGACATTTCTAATCTTCAATAAATTATTGTCGGTAATCGAACGTTTAGTAATCGGTAATCGAATTTAAGGTAATCGAACAGTGCAATATATTCAATTTAAAAAAAACCGTGCACATTCCCAATGTACGGAGCCTATACACACATCCGCACCACCCGCATTCTCAAGCGTCTCTCCCCAATGTCTGGATTTTATGAAGGGGTGGAGGGGCCGGCAGATTATCGGCTGACAGCTCTTCTTAGACGCCAAACTTTACTACATTGAAGAAACGTCAAGATGCCAGCTTTAGTGGCTGCATCTGTAAGGAAAACGGTTTTTAATCCCCCCCCACGTGTTCCGAACTGGCGGAACCGAACAACACATTCCTTGAAAAACACGCAGCTATGTTTCAAGCCCTTATGGGGTCTCGGGAAAAAATAAGACCCTATTTCCAGTACGCTACAAGGGAATATTCACGTTTTATTCCATAGTGTAGACCAGGGGTGTCAAACTCGCGGCCCGTGACGAACATTTTTGCGGCCCGGCCAATATATTGGCACACAATAATATATAATAAAATAACCGACGCAGAATTATAATAAGGTATTAAGAATTCGCTAAATGTTTTTTTAATGATACTCTTTTTTGCTATTATTAAACAAAATTCACATATTTATGTTGCATATACTGTAATTAGGTAAATAAACCTACGTTTCTATTAATATTGATTTTTTCTGCGGCCCACCTATAGTTAAACCTTGTTTGTTAGGCCCAAGGTAGTCTTTGAGTTTGACACCCCTGGTGTAGACGGTAATTTAAATAATTTTATTAGTTATGGCTCTTTTTATCTAGGAAATTTTACATAAAAGGCTCCAAACAAAAAGGTCCGCTGAACGTCATGCTGTTTAGAAGACTGCTCTTATTTGTATATGGGCATTTCATTTGACTTGTTTTGTAAAAAATGAACGTGATCAATGGCAGCAATGCGAAAAGTAATCTGAAAGTTCGACTCCTGATCGAAACAATGAAAATGAAGAACCAAAAAATTAATAGGAGGGACAATAATTTGTTGTAAATATAATTGTTGCAAATATAGTTGTGGATACAGCAGTGGCGCACCCAGGATTAAATCTTGGAGGGGGCAGTGTTGAACGGATAAAAATATTTATGAGGCAAATTCAATATTCATAATGCGATTTCTATTTCTTTGGGGGTGGGAAGGGCCCTTTGGCCTACCCCCTGGGTGCGCCACTGGGATACAACTACTGTAAATATAACTTTTATATCTATAATAATCTACCTGTCCAACTGGTCATTGTAAAAACTCAGTGAATAACTTAAATTCAACGATTTTATCTCTTTTGAATTACTTTGGGTTTTTAAAAAATATAATCATCAACAATATTTTGCTCGTTTAAGAAATTTTTACTGCGTGCTTATGAGGAAAAAAAAGTAAAAAGTAAATGATGGAAAAAAACATATCAAGATTGCTTACTTTCGCACCAAATATTTCCTCCTTTGACTGTTACCATAGTGATGATTTGCCCAGGAGTGAGTGGAGGTAATTTGATCCTTAATACGTCGGAGTATGATTGTAAAACGCTCTGAACTATACTGAGTGGACAAGCTGGCCATTCAACTTGATAGCATAGTTTGATCTTCACAAGTTGCCTAAAAGTTAAAATGAAATTTTGAGTTAGTACATATTCATGGCTTGCATAAATTTTGGTTGAAGATGTATGTAAATATGACAGATGCATGTTAAAATCTACATTATGAACTAAATGTAGATAGCAAATTTAAGAACTGGGCGATATAGGTACCCCATGGCTTGATTCTTTTTTTCAAACTTGAATTATTTTAATGCATTCCCTACATTTCCACGTCTTCCTCATGATGACCGTTGTATAATACCATTTATCTCGAATATTCATAACAAATTTTAATTTTCTCTTAATTTCGTTTTAAAAAATTCCCCACTCTTCTTATTTGGTTAGCTCACAGGTATAATTTACTTTCATAAAATCTAACAAAGCATTTTATCATTGAAAGGAAAGTAGTTACAAATTAAGCAAGTGTCCCGTTTTTTGCATTGATTCAAAATACATTCTTTATTCAGTTGTGTTTCTTCCGTCTTATGGTGGAGATATATAAATGGAGCATTTCTATTTGCAAGGAATAAACACATTTTTGCAGAAAATTTATAAATGTTAAATTACTTGCGGCTAAAACTGCCTAAACTATCAAAGTCCAAAAGATCTGTATTTGTGGATATGTTAGAATGAAACAAGAACATATTGCAGGGATGCACAACTAGTCATCTTCTGCGATCAACTTTCAGTTCCTCCGCTACTGACTTACAGTGCGCTAGTTTATATACAGCAAATAACACAAGTAGCACCATGACAGACTAAACATTTAAATTTAGACTTTGAAAACAACAAAAAAAATTGGTAGTTAACATTATTTTTTTACCATTTTTTTCCCGATCTTTAATATGAAGCACGAGATTTTGATGTTTTCATTCCAAATCGATGTACGTAGATAAGACTTGAGGGCGAAGCACTAATTAAAATAAGCTAATAAAAGATATTTTGGTGTTTGCATTCCAAGTCGAAGTACGTAGATAAGTAATTAAAATCAGCTAATAATCAGCTGATAATTAAAATCAGCTAATAAAATATATTTTAATGTTTTCTTTCCAAACCGAAAAACGTAGATAAGCTTGGAATAAATAAAAAAAAAAATAATTAAAATAAGATAATAAAAGATATATCAGCTAATAAAAGATAGATAGGCTTTGAGTAAAAAAAACGAATTAAAATATATTTAATGCTTTCATTCGAAATCGAAGTACGTAGATAAGCTTGGAATAAATAAAAAAATTAATTAAAATCAGCTAATAAAGGATATTTTAATGTTTTCTTTCCAAATAGAAGAAAAGAGATAGGCTTGGAAAGAAAAAAAAAGTAAATAAATATAAGATAAGGAAAATATGCTAATAAATTAGATTTTATTGTTTTCATTCCAAATCGAAGTACGCAGATAAGCTTGGAGTAAAGAAAAATAGTTAATGAAAATCAGCTAATAAAACAGTTTTTTCTTTCCAAATCGAAGTACTTAGATAGGCGTGGAGTTAAAAAAAACACTAATTAAAATAAGCTAATAAACGACATTTTAATGTTT
This sequence comes from Dolomedes plantarius, assembly GCA_907164885.2. NCBI lineage: Eukaryota > Metazoa > Arthropoda > Arachnida > Araneae > Dolomedidae > Dolomedes > Dolomedes plantarius. The sequence continues at coordinate 77,426,452 of OU015503.1, forward strand.
TCATTGCAAATCAATGTATGTAGATAAAGCTTGGGGTAATGAAAAAAGCTAATAAAATAATAGAGAATTAGCATTGTCTTTCCAAACAATATTCGATTCAGGATTGAGAATCATAGAAATTTTACGGATAGACATGGCGTTGAGGGAGTATATCTGGAACTGCCCGTGCAAATTTAGAAAATAGCGAAAAACCTTGGCTGCAATTTGTTTTTCCTTTTAACCTTTAGATCGTTCCTTTGAATCACTTTTTCAATTCCTTTCACAATTCCTTTTTTTATTTCTAAAATTTTAGTATATTAGGACATGATCAATCAGTATTGCCAAACTAACAAAGATAACCGTATCAGTTTACTTTTCCTCTCGAGGGCCGTGGCGGCCTTGTGGTACAGCGCGCTGGTTTTTGGTGCTGAGGGTGCTGAGATCGAATCCTGCCGCGCCACTAAAACGCCTCCGTTTGTGTCGTCCCTTCATAGGGGGCAATGCTGGTCTGCCTATGTGGCGGCCCCATAATAAAATGGTCAGCAAAACTGCGGTGAATGTCTTCGCGACAAGTGCCTCCGCATTGAAAAAAAAAAAAAAAAACTTTTCCCCTCGATAAGTTAACCATAAGATTTTTAATGTACTCGTACAATGCCTTTCTCATTATCCTGAATGTCTTCAATGGCGATCCTTAAATCAGTTGAAAAAATTCAATATACTCCGTTGGCTAAATTTGGTGTCAGACCGCAACTTTGGCTGGACAGATAAACATCTGAGAGACATGTCAAGTCATCACAGCTCTGAGGATTTCCGAACCTTCAGCTCCAGAATTAGCCTTCAAATTTTCATCTGTTGTTGTTGTTTCTAATCTCTCCTGGTCCAGAATCTCAGCTAGACCAGGTCCATAAGCCCATAAATCCTCAGAAAATCCATTTATGGGCGAGGATGGGTAATAAAGTATTCCAAATTTAAGCAAGTTAAGATGTGGCTAGGAGTGGCCTGCTCATTATTACACTTTTTACAAGTGGGAAAAGCTTTATTTTGTCAATAAAATTTTAGGAACCTCAAGTGTTCACTGGCAAACCTAGAGATTTTAGTCTGCTCACTTCTATCATCCTTGAAGATGAGAGAACTTCCAGGTCAGAAACCAAACTTCGGAGATTTCCCAGTACTCTGGATAAAGATTTCCCCACGGATTAAATCTCCAGATAAGTAAGAGCCGAAGAAGTTGGTGAACGGTCAGCGGTACCCTCATTTGCTAGGCTGTCCGCCATCTCATTGAAAAATAGGCCCACATGAGAGGGGACCCACTGCAAATGAGTATCATGGTTGACAGAGAGATGAACTAAATGGTGCAGGATGGATAAGTCGGCTCTGTCGCCCACTCTCGTCAAGTTGCTCAAATATTGGATGGAACTGCGATTATCTGATGAAATCCATATATCGTTAAATTCAACATCAGTTCTAATAGATTTCAAACCCTCCTCTATGGCAAGTAATTTGGCAGGAAAAACAAAGCAAAGTCTGGATTTATAAATTTGATTTTAACAACATCTTTATCTACTCTGAAATTTTTATTTAGTAATACTTGTATTCGAATTTTAATTTTCGTAAATTAAAAGTTTTATTATTAAAAGTTAATTAAAAGTTTTTAAATTCCTTCTTTCCAGCGGAGTTTTAAAAATAAAATCTACTTTTAATTTATTAAACAAATCAGAATGATTCTCAAGAATAGGTAATGTTAAAACAGTGGAGGAGTGATTCTTTAAATACAATGTGAAATTCAAAAAATTTTAGTATCGATATTTTGTGTATTCGTACACGAAAAACTGCCTTCATAAGTTCTCAATCAGTAATAAACATTTACTTTAAATGTAAGGGGTAAGCCTTTACTTATTGTGACGGGGACTAAAGCTTTTCATGACCAAGGTGAACATTTAAAAAAAAGTTTGAGAAACGGTGCCCTTTGCAGGTAAAAATTAATTGGAAGTAGCTACGTTCCAAAATTATGTAATTAACTAGTAGAAACGGTGAAGTAATATATTCAGGGGTATTTAATTCTCAAAGGAATTAAGAGAGAACAAAATAAAAAAAAAATACGTGGGATTACGAAAGTGAAGCACGTTAAGTCAAAATTATCGATTTTCGGATTTTAAGCTTTTCGTGACCAGAAAAAGGAGACGTTTCTACTGGTGAAACCCACTAAGTCATATCTATATTTATTTCATTTTTTCAAAATTTTGTAATCATATTAAGTACTCCAGCCTAGAAGTGTGTATAGGTGAAACACACTAACCATCCTGAGGATAATAATATAAAATAAGCCTATGAGAGCCAAGACTGGTTCATAGTTAGAAAAAACCACTAGTGCTATAACTTAATTTGATATAATAATGTTAGTGCCAAAGAAGTTAAAAGAAAATCTTTGATTAGCATTTTTTTTCAGAATCATGTTTTTTGACGTAGTGTGTTTCACCTGTAACCCCACGAATATATCGGAAAAGTTCCTCACAAAACTAGTGATGGTCGTTGACATACGTAAAGATATATGAAAGAAAATGTCACATATGCATACTCACTTTTCCAGAGAATTTTTGTTATGATGAGCATGGTGTAGGCTCACAAAATACGAAAACAATTTAGTGATACAATCATGTCTATTAGCATGCACAATTGATTCCAAGCAATCCTCTTCTGTAACTGTGGGGAAAACGCATCATAAATATATATGCGGTTTTCTGTTTTACATTTCATTTCTAATAAATACAACACATATATTTGACGTATAACATGTTAATATGTTTCATAAATGACACGAAATTACTTCCTGCATATTTTTTAAAGCGCAAAAATTTCTTTAAGTGAGTAATAAAATAAAATTTTACATCTTTTCTCAATTTCCATGCAATTTACTTTTAAACAGTTTTTTACATCTTAAATTAACAATACCTTTTTAAATTAATGCCAAGATTTAGTACGAAGTCCAGTGTTACGTGAAAGTCTATTTAAATATTAGGATATCGAAATATACCAAAAAAGGGAAATTTTTAAAATGTACAGGATTTTTAAGCAGATTTCTAATTATTCCATGCAGTTAACTCACAAAAACTTTTTTTAACAATACAAATAAACTGCAATACTGTATAAAATTTTGACTTTCTTTTGCAGAAACTTTGGAAAATAAGAATTTTAATAATGAAATAATCTGGTGTTGGTAGTTGAATATATTCGGTTGAGAATAATTCAAGAGCATTTTTTTTTTTTCAGATTTAAAAACAAAACAAAAATGAAACGCATTGGCAAAATGTTTTGCATTGTTTCAAAGAGAATGTTTTTGTCTACAAGATGGTGTGTTTTGATATTTTAGTTTTTTTTTTCATTTTTGTATATTTTCAGATCATTAAAATGGAATGGCAAGTGAACAAAACTTGACATATACGAAACCATTTGCTTTTTGCATTTAATCGAAGTGTTAAGGCCGCCGAAGACGTGCTGACGTTTGGGCGTGCAGCGTATGGACAAAATTGAAGTAAAGGCACCTTTATTCATCACCAGTGACAATGTGGTAAAGAAAACACTGTGACCATGTATTGAACGATGTCGAACGAGCAAATCGCCAGCGATTGTGGAACGTTGATTTTTCGCTCAAGGTGTGCCACCTAAGAGCAGAGTTTCTGAACCTTGTCCATTGAGTAAAGTTGGTTATCATAATCCATCTGCTCCACCGATTCTCTGGTCATTTGGACTTCGGGAAGAAGTCGATTTTTTCGTGAAGAAGTTAATTCAATCGCTCTTCATCAAACTCCTTTGGTCGACCGGTGTGTGATCTGTCCTTGAGGTCAAACTTCCCATTTTTGAAGCGCGAAAACCAACGACGGGTGGTGCTTTCAGGCATAGCTCCTTCAACATACACAGAACAAATCTCACAACCAGTTTCGGCTGGTTTAACACCTCGATTAATTGTAAAAAAACAAAACAAATGGTGTTGAAAATGTTCAGTTTTGAACATTTGACATTCCTTTTTAATGATCTGAAATTACACAAAGATTAAAAAAAAAAAAAAACTAACAAGTCAAAACACGCTATCTTGTAGAGAAAAACATTCTCCTTCAAACAACATAAAACATTTTGCCAATGTGTTTTATTTCTGCTTGCATTTTTAAATAAGAAAATGATAAGTTATACCCCAACCAATAGTTGAGGAGGACTTTACACGAAATTTGGAGCAAGACTTAGTTTATTCCTAAAAGCGGTAGTGGAGGAAAATTCCGTCCGCTGAAACCAGAAATCTTGAATTTATTGAAGATTGTTGAATCAGTACAAGTATCCGGGAATTTTTAAACGTATTTTTGAACATTAAGCTCAATACACTCAATCTAGTAAATCATCGCTACAGCTCATTTAGTAAAAGTACATAGTTTTGAATTTGTGGCTCATAGTGTTGTACAGTTACCAAGGAGTAAAAATTTTCAGTAACTTTCAATATCCAGACTTTAACTTCATAAAAAAATATTTTTATAAAACTGGAATCTGAAATATGGAAAATTTTTAAAAGGATAACTAAATTTAGTAATCTACATGAATGCCACAAAGTCAAGCCGTAAAAATCAAACAGCTTGCCATTTCCATGGCGGAAATATTCATTTTTGCCCAAAATGGAAATCACAATAAAATCAGATATTAGAAAAATTCTATGGGGTTAAATGTGTTTAAGTAATGGACACCCCATCCCAATATTGAATACTTTTTATTACCCCAATGTATTATCTAAATTCATATTTTACAGCATCACTTTTGATGAAACGTTCAGAAAAGCATGAATAAGGCAGATGAAAGAACTAAATTTTTTGTGTCATAACCATTTAGTAAAATTCATTTCCCTGAAAAGATTAAGACTCTTGCATACTAACCCTATTGGATTCGCTCACCTTAATATAAACCTGTGGAGAAAATTTGTCTACTATTTATAGCTACATAAGTGCTGATAATCCAATAAAAATGATATTTTCAAATAGCCTGAACTTTTGTGAACCTTGCAACAGGATTCACTTTATAAATTGCGTCCACCAAAGGAATACAGGAGCGTTTAAAACACACAATACCAGATTTTTCCTTGGATAATTTAAATTTTAACATATTACTTGCATTAAAAAAAAGAAAAATTCCCCAAGGTGTAAAATTTCTTTGTTTATTACAGAGTACAATTTTAAAAATCTTTGAATTCAAGTCGACAACCCTTGGACACATTTTCTCCATGGGTTAAAAGTGTGGTGAGAGAATCCATTAAGATTAGTACATAGCAGCCTTAAGCCTCTAGTGACTGATATTTTATATGTAATAAATGAAAACAAATACTTCGGCACAGTAGCAAAAGGAAAACTTTAATCATTACCTTACATTAAGTTAAAAATGTTGGCCATTACCATTGTTTTGAGGAGGCCTTTCATCCATGACTCGATTAAGTTCTTCGATCATTGTCTGAAACTCAGAAAATTTATGAAAACCACATTCAGGGGGATTGGTCTTCTTAATACACGACTGCATGGTATCAAAATAGCTACAAATCAACAAAATATATCAAAACATTTTAAATTATTTATAAAATAGTAATACGTATTTACTAGAATTTATAAGGCGATATAAATTTTCTACTTATTTATCTATTTTAATACTTTTGACTCATGTTAAAAACATCTTTCGTTTTCGATAACATTCTTTCCTAACTCAGTTACCATCATCCGAGTGGTGACATTTGAATATTCATAATAGCTAAGATAGGAGAGGAAAAACGAGAGATTTATTTATATATATTATCAGCTATTCAAGTTTAATGCATTCTTATTGTTTATACATATATGATGATAAAGTTGCGAATTCCATACTTTACTAACGTTGGGAGAAAAATACTTATGTTATCTTTTATTTGAAGATTTTTTTTTATTTATATGTATTGTCCACCTTGTGCATTGGCAACCTTTGAGTTTGACACCTTGGACCCCCAGACCATTAAGGTCCATCGTCCATGATACACCTGAAGACCAGTCACTACGTAGCAAGAACCTGAATACGCAGTAGAGGGTTAATTTCCCAAGTTCGGTGGCATTTTCCATTGTTGTGGGGCTGGAGGATGCCGGACAAACAGTACAGATCTGTCATCCACTCAAGGCACCCCCAGCCCCTTTGTCCATTGGCAAAGGTCAGGAGCGCCATCAAAAAACGGAAAAACATTGTTCATATATACAGTAAAACCTCGTTTATACGGACTCACTGGGACCACAGGTAATCCGGATACTTCGGTTAATATGGGTAATAAGCAATGCAAAATCCTTAACTAAGTAGACTTACGGTTTATTACGATAAAAAACTATGTTTTGTAACAAAATTGCATAGTATTGTTTACAAGAAAAAAAAATATAAATATAACCTTTCGCATCGTTCTTAACAAAGAATTGGTAAGACTAGTAAAGCTTTCTTAAATTCAACAAAAAGCATTTTATTACAATACTTTATTGCACAATATATGAAGGAACTGTGCATTGAATCAAACTAAAAAGCGAATATTTGGCGTACTTGTATTTACGTTCTTGTTATCATAGTTAAAATTATCTAGTGTGAACATTAAATAAAAATGATATCTACAAATAGGATCCGGATCATCCGGAGGTCCAGATGAACAAGGGCCGGATAAACGAGGTTTTACCATATATATATATATATATATATATATATATATATATATATATATATATATATATATAATAATATCCCAAAGCTTAACCTTTAGCTTACGGGGCCCATTTTTTCCGATTCCCTCTTTATAACGGGAAATTTCATACATACATATATACATATACATATATATATATATATATATACATACATAGATATATATATATATATATATATATATATATTTATAGGTATATATATATATATATATATATATATAATATCCCAAAGCTTAACTGTTAGTACTGTTGACCATATTTAACACTCGTTTTTGTACAAGGATTGGTTTCATTCTCTCCTAACAGTTTAAAGACTCATAAACATACTTAAGTGACAAGTCAACTTCAAATGGTCTGTTTTTAATCTGACGTAGGTTTTGAGTTTTTTTGTATGTTGATAGATACAGACTTATAATGAAATGAGCTACAAAAAACTAGAATGACTGTGGATTAATGTTGTAAGTTGTTTCAGTGGTAATGGCATTGAAAAGTCTGATACTGCCGTTGGAACATACCATTACTTATCATGCATCGCGTTCTATGCATGTGTTATAAATATTACATTTTATGAGAAAACGAAGTTTGCATAACTGATGTAATGTCAACAAGATTTTCTTTGGAACACTTTTGAAGAATTCTATGTTTTCTGCGCAAAGGGTGTTAAGTCCAAAATGGACTAAAATGAGTTATGAAACCAGGCATGTTTGAAAAATCAAGGGCTACTGCATGGTACAGAAAGCTAAGTCAAATTCCACTCCTAGATATTTTTATTCATTATTGAAACTTTGGGATATGTGAAACAAAATACATATATGTTAGTGTTAACGGGCTTGTGTCCCAATCAAGGACTTAACACTCATTACCTAAAAAATAAAAAATAAAAAATAATTAGAAAAATTGCTTAAATTGTTTTTAATTAAACTGCTTAAATTGTTTTTAATTAAAAATGACTTTATAAAAGCCGTTTTTTTCAGTCCCGCTTTTCTCAAAATTATGATTTTGTACTTCACACTCTTTGCACAGAAAACACAGAATTATACTCAACACTGAGTGAAAAATTTTCTAATATGTTTTCTAGACTACCGTACCCAAAACAACATACGAAAGAAATTTCAAACAAAAGCTAAAGTGGATTTTATTAAACATAATATTCGTGAAAGAGCTAAACACTACAGTGTATGAGAAGGGTTAGAGAAATCTTTGGAAAATATTGAAGCCCAATTTTAAATATATTTTTACCATTTCTATCCATTTTAACTGTACCATCAAACAAATATCCCATTATCCAAGGCGTTTTTTTGAATTATAGATAAAATACTCAATTTTTAGCTTTATATATGAATTGTACTTCTCAAATAACTGATAAGAGAATTAATATTCAACTATTGTAAATTTACAATACATGATTTTCAATTAGCAAAAAAAAAAATAGCATTATATAGGTAATTTATACTTCTCAAATAACTGATAAGAGAATTAATATTCAACTATTATAAATTTACAATACATGATTTTCATCTAGCAAAAACAATTTAGCGTTATATCGGTAATTTATACTTCTCAAACAACTGAAAAGAATATTTTTACTTTACCATTGTAAATTTACGATGCATAATTTTTACTTTTCAAAAACAATTTAGAATTTTAAAGGGAAGTTATTCTCCTCAAAGAACTGATAAGGTTATTGATGTTTAACCAATGTAAATTTATGATACAGGATTTACAGTTAGAAAAAACAATAACTAGCTACATAAAAAGTTGCTATAATTAATCTAATTTTTTCGGAAAAAACACACTTTTTTTTATTAACACTGCGTCAGATTCTGGATAGTAGAATCCTGTATTTCTTTCTTCGATACCTTGATAAAGGACCACAAAATTTGTTTATTGACGATGATGTCGATTCATCATGTATAAAAACAAAAGTAAATTTCGAAATAAATTTTCAATTTGAAATATAATAATATTTAAATAATCAACATAACAGTAATGTACATAACAGTTTTTTTTTCCTATTGTCCGAAAATAAATGCTGTCACACTTCTTTCATAGAATTAAAATAAGATGAACACAGGTTTCAAATTTACCTTTGGATGTTCATTTCCCCACCTCTCTCTTTGTTCAAGCATGTTTTTATTTTGTCCTTCCACACTCTGATGCTCCGATGATTACACAAATCAGGATGTGATGTTTCAGGCTTGCCTGGAAAAAAAATTATGTTTGATATATAAAGATAATTTTTAACCCATTCATGAGCTACAACCTCCACCCTTTGCCCTGTGCCGATTTTTCACCCGATTTTTTTAACCTAAAAAATCTTGAAAAAATTTCCAATTAAAGGTTGCACGATGTTATTACTTCTTTAAACTGATAACAGATGGCAGTACTAACCATTTTTCTGCTCATTTGACTGGACTACATTGATTGCAAGTGGAAAAAGACTAGGTTTAGGCGTTTGCACTGTGCAATCGGAGCCCCTCAAAGGGTTAAGCGTTAAATTTTAATTTAAACTCGATTCCTACTGTTCATTTTACATTTTAATTGATGCTCAGATTTTACGTTTATGAGAACAAATAGACGTGATGTCACGTACCAGGTAATCGCAGAAAAATAATTTAAATCACCGGCGTCTTTTTATTAACTTTCAAATACTGCTCTTCTTTTAACCCTTTTAGGGGAAAGAACCTTCACCGTTTGCACGGTGCAGATTTCCTTCTCGATTTTTTTAACCCAAAAGAACATTTTTCTTGAAAATGTTTCCAATTAAAAGTTGCAAAGTGTTTTTACTTCTCTAAACTGATAACAGATGGCAATACTAACCGTTTTTCTGCTCATTCAACTGGAATACATTGAATGCAAGTGAAATAAAATAATAAATATAGGCGTTTGCATTGTTGAAACGGCGTCCCTCAAAGTGTTAACCCGGATACTTTATTTTGTTTTCATATAATTAAGACTTTTAATCGGAGTTTCGTTAAATGTACTAGCTTGTAATTTTTATCTTTTTTTTGTGTAAAAATTAAATGCCAGTTATTTCTATATCTTTTTAAGGTAAATGTAAACAGAATGTCATGCGTTAATCAATACAAGTAGATAGTCATAATAAATTGACCACTCAGTGTATGTTAACTATATACAGAACATTTATTTAAAATTTTATTTATTGTTTGATACATATATTGCGTAAAACTGAGCTCAATTGAATTCTCACAACTGCTTAAGAATGAACTAATTCTAAAAAATATTACTTTATAAAGTTGTACAAACATTGCCTTCGTTAAACATTTCATGGCGAAATACTGTGCCGAGCAATTATTTACTGAAAATGAAAGTATTGTATAATGAGTTGAATAACTCAAACAAAAAATGGATATTTCGGTAACAGTACATCAATTATAAAAATTTCTGCAAAAGTTTCTGCAACAGTTATAGAACAATGGAACTTTATTCTATTCATATTATAAAGTAATTTTTTTAACGTTATCGGTTGTTACGAAAAGAAAAAACATACTGGTTGGAATTGAATATTTTGCTGCAGAACTAAATGACCGCAGAATGCTGCGAAAACTGATCATTGTTGGAAGAGGTTTAGTTGGTAGTTGTTTTACAATGCGGAGCACTTGTCAATGAAGGAATTCACACATTAACCACAGTAATCGTATGTTTCTTTCAATGGGTCCACCGTATAGGTGAACCAGTACATCTGGTGTACATGGTATACTACAACAATACATTTCGCTTATTCGGTAACTGAATTCCGCTTTTGTCGGGGACAGCATGATAACGCAAGTGTTGCCAAAATGAGATTTCGACATTTTAATAGATAATTTTGGTGGACAGCTTTTTTTTTATTATTTCAAAATATTTATACCCGTTTAGGTAAACTTAAACATACTCCTGAATTTTATAGAAGGAAGCATTTGGATCATAAGTCGTCTGCTTTAATAATCCAAATATAGTAGATTACCCGAAAAACTATCGCAAATAAAATTAATAAAGTGAGGCCTTGTTGGTATTGCACCCAGAACGTAGAGTTCCCCCTTTGGAGCCGAGACTGTTTACATGACCTGTGATTGGTTTCACATATCACGTGATATTTGTGTTCAGCTCTGTGAGTGGGTAAAATTTTTATCGCTGACCCTCCGCTCCGCTATGCAAGCAATGTGAACAAGGCTTCCATTGCAGTTCAACGCTATGGAAGCGATATGGATTCAACGCTAAGGACTTGAGGCGTCTGTTTCGACAAGAATTTTAACTTATGAGGGATGGGAACATTTTCCAACATATTACGTAAGATAGTATGAAAATAAAGCTTACAGATTTTTTGATTAAAGAAAACCAAGGAAAATTTCTGTCATAGGCTTAATGAAAACAAAGGTGATAGTGATGAGGATGTATTCAGGATTACATAAACATCTCGCACAGTAATTTGGTACAGTATCAAAATTCTGATACTTACTTCCAGGGATAAGTTCTTTTCTTAGTGATGGATTTGGTGGTTCCCCCGGTGTGTCAGTTTCTGCTGTGAGAAATAATTATAATGAATGTTAATGCATGAAACTCTCTAACGACTCATAAGTATACTAACATATTGATACTAATTCAAAATCGACGGACTTGTGAAACAATTCTTAGGGCCTGTTCACATAGGAGTCCGTTGCGTTGCGTTAAGGAAAAGATGACGTTGAGACGAAAATAAACCAATCATAGGCCTCCAAACGATTAGCAATGAAATTTTTAACGCCTATGATTGGTTTATTTTCGTCTCGACGTCATCTTTCCCTTAACGCTACGAAACGGATTCCTATGTGAACAGGTCCATATCCTTACGAACTGCGTTTAAACAGCTAAATTAAAACTGTGGATTTTGAACACATATGGTTAAATATGTTACGGCAGTTTGTCAATAGGAATACATTAAATAGTGTTACGAGAGAATTAATTTTAAGGGGACAGTGGACCTTCAAACCTAACTTTTTTTGTTTTGAATAGATTTGCTTGAAATTTGAATATGTGATTAGTACCATAGATATGTAAAAGTGGTTAAACATTAATAACGAAATATTAATAATTTATTAATTATTAATTATTAATTATATCTATAATTGGCTTAATTAAAAATGCTCCATGCTCATTTCTTTTGCATATAATATGGTAATTTTTATTTACAGGATACCTTATAGAACTAACAATGAAACCTATTGCATATTTTAAGCATTCATTAAAAATACACTGCTGGCCACCCAAATTGCAATACCAAGAAAGACAAAAGATATCACAACAAAATTGATTTTGTAGATAACATGTTGACCAAGTATCAAATGATTAAATTTATAGACTTCTGTGAAGTGTGGTTCCTGCCAAAATCAGTAGCCAGAGTAGCCACCATTGTTGGAGATCACCGCTGCCACACGCCTCGGCATTGATTCAAAGAGACTTTGGATGAGTTCTTGGGGTACAGCAGACCAAGCAGCTTCCACACGTTGCCAAAGTTGATCTGCTGTGGCAGCTGGGGATGGAATCTGGGTCAATCGTAGAGCAACCATGGACCACATGTTTTCTATCGGCGAAAGATAGCGAGGCGGCCAGGCAAGCAATTCAATCTGGCAAGTGACGAAGAACCGTTGGACAATGCGTGCCACGTGTTGTCGCGCATTATCCTGTTGAAATATGGCTGTGTGCAAGTCATGAAGGTAAGGAAGGACAACTGGCTCCAACACCACGGAGATGTAGCGATGGCTGTTTAAAGTACCGGCAATGCGTACTAGAGGTGTGCGAGAGTGATATCCAATACCGCCCCATACCATAATACCCGGTGCAGGACCAGTGTGGCGGTGCATAACGCAGATGTTCAGCATCCTCTCTTCACGATGTCTCCAGACTCGAATGCGACCATCGTGGTGTTGCAGACAGAAGCGTGACTCGCCAGTAAAAGCAATTTCATTCCATTCTGCCGTCCACATCCTTGTGTCATCGCACCATTGGCGGCGGAGACGTCAGTGGTTCTGCGTCAAGGGTAGACAAAGCAATGGACGTCTTGCAAACAGACCACTCTGTTGTAAACGGCGTCGAATGGTACGCGCAGACACTGGATGATGCGTTACAGACTGCATGTGCTGTGCTATGGTTCGTGATGTGACTGAGCGATCCGTCACTGCCATGAGCACAATTTGCCTGTTATCACGTGAAGTGGTGCGCTGAGGTGGGTGCGATCTAACACGCCGGTCCGTCGTACCCTCCTGCATCCAACAATCACATATCCGCATTGCAGTTGTTTGTTTTCGTCCAACACGACTACCGATTTCCCTGAAAGATAATCCACAATCTCGGTAGGTCACTATCCTTCCTCTGTCGAACTCAGATACTTGATCAAAAGATGATCGCTGTGCTCGACGAGGCATAATTGATCGTTTTTTTGAAAAAACCACAAGAAAAACACAATTGCCGATCTCGAAATCGTCGAAATCTCCAAGCCTTAACTAGCGTTTTGAAGTGGCGCCACAGGCGCGCGTGATGTGCGTCTGCGCTGAAATTCTAATAATTTGCATATCTCACCTCCGCTAATGCATGTTGTAAATTTCATGTTATTTGCATGTTTCCTTCAGGGTGTTGCATGTACAGTGGCCAGCAGTGTATAAAGAGAAGAAAATAATAATGTAAACACTCTTTTAATTACGCAAAATACCTATAAATCAATTTTTCAAGTACAAAATTTAGAAATTCTGAGCTACGAAGCATAATATTTTTGAATAAGATTTATTTTATATACAGTTAAGTATATAAAAATTAAATTTCAAAGCAATACGATGATTAGAAATGCGCCTGGAGCAGTTTGAATATTCGTATGAGATGAAAATTTTTATTTTGAGAAAAACGCATTTAAAGTTATTCCTATTAGTAACCACATAATATCTAAATTAAATACAAATGCCTATAACTACGAAAGTAATCACATAAATAAAAAATTCTTTTTGAAACACATTTCTACTCGTCAGTAGTTTCACAGTTCAATAAAATTTTTAAAAAATCGAATTTTTGGACAAATTTCACAATTTTGAAAGTCCATTGTCCCCTTAAATCCCTGATGCTCTTCCGCAGAATTTCACAGACGTCAGAGGTTTTAACTTTAGTCTAAACATATAGTTCATTTCTTTCTTTGAGATGGGCAGCAGAATGAACTTGCACACATTTTTGAAGGTCCATTGTAAGGGAAAGTTGCGATAAGGTGGGAGGTCATAACAGTTCGTGTGGATTTTCCTGTTGTTAATAGACACCATGAGCCAGTAGTCATCATGAGAACTGAATAAGGTTCAGTTTTATAGTCGTGATCTTGTGTTGGATAGCGAAGATGGAAATGACCATACGCGTTATGTTGTTACGTCTGTAGGTGATTCCTTTCCAGAAAGGAAGGTAGGAATTCATAAAAGGTAAAAGTTCAAAGTAGAATGAAGAGGAGGTTTTTCTGCCGTGTAGTCTCGCTGCCGTGTTATGTAGTAATTATTTCTTTTTGATGTATTTAAGCATAGCAAGTAGCCGTTGGTGTTTAGTGTTTGCAAGAAATTTAACACTAGACCTGCGGTATTTTGGATATACCTAGAACTACGGAGAAGGGTTATTTTGACCCCTCGCAAGAAGCGCCTTTATAACCTTATATTTCAAATAATTTTAACGAAGTAAATGTCATATTCTAAATGTGCATCACTTTAAAATAGTTTTTTAAAAAGAATATAGCATGGAAGACATTAATTTTGAAAAAAAAAATTCTTGAATGTACATGAAGGTTATTAAGACGTTTTTAAGCATATACATTTAGAAAAGTATTTTTTCAAAATTAAAGACAGGTAAAAATAAAGTTTAACAGCATAGAAAGCGAATTAATTAATTAAAATAATTTTTAATTAAATAACCGTAAAAAATGAAATATGACATGATAGAAAATTAATTTTTAAATTGATTTAGTGCTTACAGATGCATTCCTTCTTACAGCAATTCACGCAGTAATTAAAGAGGTCCTTTTCTCTAGTGTAATATCTACATACAGCTAAGTTACATTTAGAACAGTTCACAGAAGTTTTGTTTCCTCCTGGCATTTTAGCAAGTAAGAAAATAAAGTCCCGGTGACTGTTCTTCCTGTTACTTTCTAGAAAAGTACCGATGTATTTATCGCTGCTAAGTCAAGAATATTAGAAAACACATGTACATGCCAGTGCCATGAGGGTGGTTTTACCGAATACTTAAGGGGAAATTATTTGATCTACGACATCCACCCTATATTTAATCGAGTTATAAAATTCGATCACTTCTGGTGTGTTTTTTGCATTTTGTGATATTTTTTTTGAATTATGTAGGGGGCTTAGAATATGAACATATTTGCTCTTTCGGCATTGGTATGATGTAAGAAGTATACCATTGAGTTTCCTTTGTAGTTGAATACAGTGGAAATCGCGTCTTCTTCAAAGATGTGGGAACTTCCTTTTTAGCTCTGTTTATAGCCCCAACTAAACTCAGACCATCATCTCAAAGTTTCTCGTCAAGTTTTATCGACGTAAAAAAGCTATCTGTTGTTACATTTCTTCCAGTGTTTTTATACAGCTGAAGTAGATGGATAGCATCATTTTCTCCAATGGTTTAATCTTCAGCCCTGTTAGACTCTTTGCCCAAGTATGATATTCCATGGACTGGCCGAATGGACTGGTCTGCTCAGAGCCTGACCTGAACCCTATCGAGAACCTCCGGGACGATTTGGATCGCCGAATTAAGAGGTGCAAAAACAAATTCAGTGAAGGAACTTACATGTCTTCTCCAAGACTAGTGGAAGAAAATACCACTAGCCGTCATACAAGGACTTTTGGAAAGCATGCCCCCCAGGGTTGAGTCTGTAATTGCCTCTCGTGGAGGCTCTACCAACTATTGAATATGAATAAATTTTGTTTTTCTTTCCTATCACAGATGTCCAAATAGTTATTGGTAGATAGTGTAGAATGATGTATATTGCTGAAAACATACTTTTAGTTATTCACTCGACACCTTAAAGAATCACATAAGCTTGATAATTTATTGATGTGGCCTACATAAGATTTGGAACATTCCGATGAGTACCTCGGTCTCGAACGGCTGAAGACCATCCACTTTACACCATCTCGAGGATGCGCAGAAGTCTGACATGGTGAAAGCCATTCTTAAAAATGTTTATAACTCGCAAATAAATGATAAAGCGTAAATTGTATAAAAATCATTACTTACCACTGTCTATATTTTGGGGCGGCCGCTCAGTTGTAGACATTTCACCAGATTTACCTTGCACTGCCCCAGCAATTATTTTTATCAATATATCGATAGCCCCAGGTGGACATATGCTCAAAGCATCTTGATAACATGTTTGGAGTTCTCTAAAATAAGGAACAGATAAATATTAAGCTTTGTTCATGAATTCCTTCTTTATGGAGCAACAAAAATGTTATTTTCGACGTTCAACAACTTTAAAATTTTGATTTAAACCCTTAAACCTACATCTTTTGAATAAAATTAGTTAACTATACTTTTAAATGGAGGCGCTAAGAACGGAGTAACCATACCTGCTTTGGAAGTTTTAAAATAGTGTAGTTTCATGTCAGTTTATGGGCATTATCTGGACTTTGTGGAAACTCAAAATTTTATAAAATTTTCAGAGTTGAAAATTTAAAGCGATATTTCTCGAAAAAGGGGATTCATTGTAACCATTCTTAAAATCTTTTTAAATTTTGAGATTCAAAAATTGATGAAATTGATATTTTTTAAAAGAAAGGTATTGTTTCTTTGAGTGAATGCCTAGAAGCCAAAACCAACTAATCGGCATTATTTGGAATTTCCCATTCCTATGATTTCTGATCCAACGTCTTATAATTTCTGCAGTTATACGACCGTAACGAACAAAACAAAATTGTTAGCTTCGCTGATTTTTATTAGCTTATTTTCACTTAAGAAAGTTTTATACGGATAATTTTTAAATGGAAAAATGCAATTAAATACCAGTATATTCTACTGCTCGGATTTACAAAAAATTACTGTAAAATTGCTTTTAATAGCTTGTGTGTAATTATAGGCCCCCTTGTTTTTGAAATTCAAACACTTTGGAATTCATTGATATTTCTAATTTTGATATTTTATATTCATTTGCTGTTAAGGTCTCTGCCTGTAAGGTCTTTGGTATTACAGCCGAACCCCGTTATAGAGAACCCGGTATATAATGAACTCACGGATATAGCGTACGAAAATACGCCGTTTTCCGATTGTATTTAATGCTAATTTATCCTTCTATAGCGAACTTCCGAAACCTTAAGAATCGGTTATAACAAACCATTTTTTAGTCCACTACTGAATTTTTTAAAATTTTTAAACTTTTTTAAAATGTTGATGATATAACGAATGTTGGAGATGCACAAAATGTTGAGGAAGAAGATGATGAAGATTTGCCCATCGCGATGTGGATAGAAAAGCACAAAATTTCATCATTCTCAGGTTGTGACATGCAGTTGTTCGGAACATGTGATGATGAAGTCATTACATGTGAAAATCCGACTGATGAAGATATTGTGGAAGAAATTAAAATGAATCATTCTGAAATCGAAGATGCTGCATCTAATGCTGATGAAGAGGAGCACATAAATGACGAAATGTCAGATGTTAGAGCAACGATGCGTGTAATTAATAAGTTTTTGTCTACACAAACAGTGGAAGAAAGAATTTTAGAGTCATTTGATGTATTGGACAAAGAAAGTCATAAAATGTTTTTGAAATCGGTATCACGTCAACAGAAGATTACCGACTATTTCAGTATCAAAACAATTCTGTATCAAAACAATATTTCTATGAGCAACAATTAAAGGTAAAATGAATTTATTTCAAATTGTCATCATTTTTAGTTAATTTAATTAGTATTGAGTCAGTTTAATGTAATCGATTTTATTCAATATAATTCCTTAATGATTATATTCAATAGATTTTATCATTTTTTAACACATCATTATTGAATACACATAGCAACTAATGAGTTATTCTTTTGTAAACTCTAACATTTTTCTTAATGGTTCGGATATACCTAACAAAACCTTTGGTCCGTTGTTGTTCGTTATAACGGGGTTCGACTGTACATGTAACCATTTTTCTAGAGAATGTCATGTACATTATTTAGAAATTGGGGGAGCTTTTACGGTGAAAAAAAAGTCCCCGAGAAAAAAATAAACTTATTTATACAATGATATTCGGATTAGTTTCATACTAAGTAAGTAGAAAAATTAATCGATGGCATTCTGTAATTAAAATTCATTAATTTTCTCAAATTCACACATATTTATCGAAAAGAGAAAGAAATCAAACTTCGTCATTTCACAAGGAAATGAAGCACATAAAGTTATTAATGCAAAATTTTTGTTAGAATGATATCATTAAATAATATGAAATTTAGATCGAAACTTCCATGCAGTTAAATTAGTCAATTTGTGCCTCAACCGGTGTCCAAGCTGTTTAAACATCTTTTTTTTAACCTTCTAAGTGTAAAAAAAATGCGTTTCCACTCTTTATGTTCCCTCTAGAAAAAAAAAAAACTTGTTTCTTGGTTAACGACTTTCAGCTGGAAATACGCTTGAGACGATGTATTTCATATTCTAGCTTTGTGTTGAAAGATTACTCTGAGATGCTTTTTGGATCACTAAAATGGTTTGTACAGCTTTTTCTACTTCATGAGGGATTTCAGAGTAAAACTGTTCCACTTCCTCACCCCTTCTTATTTGACTAGTTCATTGATATCGTCCCATCATGGGAATTGTACGTTTACCTGCTGTCCTGCAAACTTGATGACACGTCGGCGATTTTGGAAAAGAGAGAGAGCAAATTTCTCGCCTCTGTAATTTCTAGATTTTCACAAATCATTCAGAGAGCACACTTAGAGACAGCTTCCGTCAAAATGCCAGACCACTCAGTGGGTCAAAATAAAACAATTTTAAACAAAATCTCATCAAAGGTCTATCTTAACCCGCAAATGGTAACATCGGTCTCTAGAATGGGAAGAGATCATACTTTTTTTTTGCCAGGGTGCGTAATTATCGGTTTAAAACCGTCATATTCGAGCTATGCTTCAATTATACCATGCCCTTAGGTTGTGTTTGTTTGAGTTTTGTTTACTTTATCGCCTTATATTTTCCATTCCAAGAAAACTCACTCCGCTTTAGAGACGGATATTACTTTAAAGATGCGTATTTGGCGATATCAGACGACTAAAAAGAATTATAATGAAAATTGTTCGTCCAGAAGATGACCAGGAAGTAAGTTTAAGTAAGCAATCCATTAAAAGTGACAAGTTGGAGAAAAGGAAGCACTTTAGGTACAGTCCTTACACAAAAAAATAGAATGATGAAGTATAAGTGTATGAAGTGTGATACACCTAATCGCTTGGAGTGTTAAAAAACGATACGTATTATTTGTGTACAAAATTTTTAAAACTTTTATGATGATATTTTTTAATCATGCTTATATTTATCACTAGTTTACTTTTTATTCTAATCTATTTCTAATAATATAATTTTCTTTTGTAGATCTTAAAGTTATATTAAAATTAAAACCAAGTGTAAATATATTTTATAAATTAGCTAGCCGCTGCACGACCAGCATGATCGCTTTTTGTTTTATATATTATTTTGCAAAACAACTCAACTGAAAGTAACATACGTAAGGAATGTTACCATTACCTGTCATCATAAATGTACATTGTTAAGGGGTATTCTCCATAATGCTGATTCTAAAACATCGTGATTAAAAAATATGAATTTTCATTACTTCAGAACAGAGTTAAAGATAAGACTGAGAAACCCAACACCTTGTTTTTAAAAATTACACCCCTCTCTGTATGTACTATTTTTCAAAATTAAGATATATACACTTTATCATTACATCAAATAAGAAATTGTTGGGGACAATTTTTTTCACTTAAAAAATGGAGTAAAAATTCAGCAAGTACTAAAATATAGTGTGGATTACATTAATCTCTGTAAGTGCTATTGTTCACAATTCAGATATCTACACTTAATCATATAAAATAATAAGATGTTGGGAAAATTTCTTCATTTATACAATGAAGTAAAAATTCAGCAAGTACTGAAAACAGTGTAGAAAATTAACTATTACTGGCTATTGGTTACTATGCCAGCGACATTTAAGTCTAACCTCACGATCATTTATGCTCTTTCACACCTCTCTGTTAATCAATTATTTCTCCTTCGCTTTCTTTCTTGAGACTGCTCCCAATTTTCACTTGATCGTGCAGCTCGCTTTCGAGCATTCCTGATTTCAGGGCGTAAATCCATGTTGGCATGCGGTTGCCATGTTGCGGACGGCCGCTAATGTTTACATCTGGTACATGCAGCTGTCGCCATCCGGAGTGTAGAATTATCGTCGATTTTTATTCCGCATACCTACGCGTCTTATATATATATATAGATAATACGTCAAATACAGAGCTAAAATTCAAGGAAAATTGGAAACTTTCATAAGTAATGAGTTGCGAAATCCAACTTAGTCTCATGGACTGTTAGAGGGATTCCGACAGATGTTACAATTTACGGGTTAAATATAATATATTTTTCTTGGAAATTATGGAAGCTGGTAAAAAAGATTCGAATAAGACGGTTTCAAATATTCTCTAATCTAAATAGGTTATTCTTAACAGATGGACTATTTTCTTTAGCTCAGTTCCATTTGCTTTTAGTTTAATAGTATAACTCTAAAATTCTTGCTGTCTTCATTGCATTCATTTACTTGGAATAAAATTTGATATATGTCAACGTAAAAGGATTAAACAAGCTCTTTAAACTTGTTGAAAAGCTACATTCTTTAGTAGAATAAGACTGATTATTGTATAACATACGTCGAAATATTACCAGAGAGAATGAATACAGACCATTTAGGATATTACTGATTGTTTAATGAGAATGAATTATTTTTTTTTTAGAAAACTAAACTCGGTCTTTTACTGACACCATAGAATAAATGCTATAAAGATAATTTAATATGTTTCTATTTCTTCTGACAAACACTCTCTTACTTTTCTTATATTAAGGGAAATTTTATTATTGGTACTGCCGATCAACTATTGCAGAGGATATTAGATATATTCTTCGAAATTTATGTGATTGGAAATTATCAATTATTCAACAAATACTTTTGAATTAATCAACCAGAAATTAAACGAAAGATTAAAACAATAACTATCACACATTTCAGCCGTACAGAAATAGCCATTGAATTAAATAAATCCATATTAACCAAGAAATTTGATAGCTAGATTCATAAAAAATATCCCTTATATGATTCTACAGTCAGTCATGTGAGAGACAATATTTTTAAAGTGGTTTGTAAAATATACTGTTGCACGGAATTGTCTGCGAAAACAACTACAGTATTTTTCAAACTGTCTGCACTTTGCATATAAATCATGAATTTAGATGGCTTAAACATTGGTAGCCATACGGAATAGCTCTTTAACAGTGAGATAAAACTTCTATAATACTTGAGTAACAGAAGATGGTCGCATTTATAAAAAACACCAACCTACTAAATTGAAGAGTTATGTTTCCTGTTGTTGTTCCTAATATACCCTCACCGAAAGTTCCAGACCAGATCCTTATAGTATTCGGACAGATTAGTGCGACCCGGATTATAGTAAAACCACAAGGACCGGAGTCCATCTTGGCTAGGTGCTACCACAATTTTGATCGAGCACTCCCAGGGGCGACATCTGGGAGGATCGTACCCTCCCCACCCCCTGACCTCAAAGAAGGACTTTCCGGATTATGAATTTAACATGCCCATATATGGCCTAGACACAGAGGTATATTATGGCACTTGTCGGCATTCCATCCGAACCCCATCAATACCGAATGCCACCGCTTTACCGATAGGCACCTCTGGCCCTCGAAAATTCCTACCAACTAAACGACAGAGTTATAAATCTCGTGTATACTTAGAAATTACAGTTTTATAGGATTATAATATTCTTAAAATATTGTGGGCAACTTCTAACCCAATGATTAATATTCTTACTGAAGCGGTTGTGGATCTCCAACTTCCTTCTCCATGTCCTGCACGTATTTGTAAAGTTGTGATTCACAGTTCTCCATTCGGTTACTTTCGAGATACAGGATACACAGCCGTGCTTTGTCGCTATTTTCGTGATCTGCAAAGGGACACAATACACGTGTTTAAACATTTTGATATAATCGAATACTAAGTGCATGATGAGCTTGGAGAATCTTGCCAAGCGTATTTACTTTTAGCACTATCATCATTTTCTATATAACATCAATGTGTGTTTATTATTTTAATGTAAAAAAGAACTCATGCATATGTTACTGTTAAAGACGAGAAATTAATCATTGAGGGGCACCGTTTGCACAGTGCAAATGCCTAAATCTAGTCTTTCTTTGTCTTGCATTCAATAAATTCCGGTTAAATGAGCAACAAAAAAGGCTAGTGCTACCATCTGTTATCAGTTTAAACAAGTAAAAACATATTTCAACCTTTAATTGGAAACAATTTCATAATTTTTAAGGTTAAAATAATCGGGAAAAATTTGGAACCGTGCAAACGGTGGATGTTGTCGCTCCTTAAGGGGACAGTGGACTTTCAAAATTGTAAAATTTGTCAAAAAATTCGATTTTTTAAAATTTTATTGAATTGTGAAACTTCGGACGAGTAGGAATGTGTTGCATTAATATTAATATTTATTATTAATATTTATTAATTATTAATATTTCATCATTAAATTTTAACCACTTTTACATATCTATGGTACTAATCACATATTGCAATTTCAAGTGAATCTATTCAAAACAAAAAAAGTTAGGTTTGAAGGTCCACTATCCCCTTAAAGGGTTAAGGCTCCTGTGCACTAACCCTATTAGATTCGCTGACCTCAATGTTAACCTACGGAGAAAATATGTCCAAGGATTGCCGACTTGGATTGAAAGATTGTTTTTAAATGTACTCTGTAATAGACAAAGTAATTTTACACCTTGGAACATTTTTCGTTTAAAAACAATGCAAATAATATTTAAAAATTAAAATTATTCGGGGAAAAATCTGGTATAGTATGTTTTAAATGCTCTCCAACACCTTTGGTGGACGAAATTTATAAAATAAATCCTGTGTCAAGGTGCATAAAAGTTCAAGCTATCTGGAAATACCAGTTTTGTTGGATTATAAGGATTTATGTAGCTGTAAATAGTAGAGAAATTTCCTCCATAGGTTAATATTGAAGTTAGCGAATCCAATAGAGTCTTAAAAACACTAGCCACACTAGCCTCCACACTAGCCTTAAAAACTGCTATTCAAAAGATAATATGTTTTCTTTTATTTCTTTAAGTAAAAAAAAAACAAAAAACAAAAAAAAAAAAAAAACATTAACCCTGTAATCCAGGGATTCCAACTCTTTTTATGTTTGCGCACACATTTTTTAATGAGATTAGAAACTTCGGACAACTTTTTTAGAAATTTAGTTTTTCGAATTTTTAAATAGCAAATAAAAGTGAAATATCTTTCAGGAATATATTACACTTATGTTCAAATATAACTACACAGCTGATTTATCCATTTATTGAAATATGTAAGTAACAAACATTTGACGAGAATATGTCAATACAGTTTCAAAAATGGCCATGGGATTCAGTATATAATCACACTATAAGACTACAATAGAAATCGCTAAAAAAAATTTCGGGTAGTCTCTTCTAATGAAATGACAGGAGTTTATTAACGTAGGATTAGTTATCGTTGCTTACCTCTTTTGTATATATATATATATATATATATATATATATATATATATATATATATATATATATATATATATATTATATTATATATATGTATGTATGTATGTATATATATATATATGTATATATGTATGTATATATATATATATATATATATATATATATATATATATATATATATATATATATATATATATACAGTGCTAGATTTCTAGAAATAGAGGTGCCGGAATGGTAACCTTCCGGGGTGTGTGTGTGTGGGGGGGGGATTCCAAATTATTGATAAAGAGAGGTACCGGAACGCCGTTCCGGCGCGTTCCACCTCAAATCTAGCCCTGTATATATATATATATATATATATATATATATATATATATATATATATATATATATATATATATATATATATATATATATATATATATATATATATGTCCGGATTAATCAAGTTAAAATTAAGGATAATTTATTATTTGGCATCGAGCGCCATCATTTTCACAGAGCTTAGTTCGAAATGCTTTGCGTGAATTGGGAAAGAGAATCCCTTTTTGAGATGTAACCTTGACACGCGTCTGTGGTCAGGGGAACGAATGTATTTTTAGAGCAAGCATAGGCGTCGAGGAGTGAAACTGTTACATAATGCCAGATGTGTAGTGAGTTCTAGAAGTTTTCACAGGGCATGCGCGAAGATTTTGCGCTTATGTTTTAACAAAAGATTTAATATAGCGTTCTTGGATTCCGAATTGAGAGGTATCGCGCGTCATGAGATGAGAGATAGAAAATAGCACAGATTGAATCGGGTTATTAATTAGTAATTTAAATAAAGGATTTAGTTGTAAATTAAGTGTGTTTAATTCCACAGGCCTACGATGTACCTGAATGCATAGATTTATTATAATTATTAGTGGAAACGAGTTTAGAGGGAGGACGAGAATTTAAGCTCGTCATATATATATATATATATATATATATATATATATATATATATATATATAATAAATAGTTGAAAGAGAAAACCAGTATGACCACTAAAGCTACTTGCAGCCAGGAACTAAAAACATGAAAAGATAAGTATGAAATAGGTTTTAGACAGTATCTCTTCGTCAGCGGTGTCAATACTGCCTAAAAACCAATGGATTGTTTACGATGAGTATGATCAATGCAATAAACACACTCAGACACTGTACAATTTTTGGTACTTTTCTGTTTAACTGTTTATTGCTTGCCCAAGCGATATAGAATGGGTTTAACACGCTGCCAAAATTATAACTCGCGACGGCGGACAGTTTTAGCGTCTGAAATTTTGCTTCCCGGAGAACAGTTATGGAGGAATGTAATACTACGTTAAACGAGTTTTGCTTTGTTAATGTCTTGCGATTGATGCTTAGTTCTGTGCCGCAATCCGTGTGATGCTTTTATCTGTGTTACAGTTTACGTAATTGCCTACGGTATCCGCCTATTTTCAATAAGCTGGTTTGGTGCAAAATTTCGAAAAATATTTTATTGCTCTATTTCAAATCCGATCCTTTTAGAATTTTAAAACTGCTCTGCTTGTATCCCTACAGTCATTTTATGAGAATTCATGGCCAATTTAATAAACCGAAAGCGATATTAAAAGACGAGAGTAGTATCTTTAAATGCATACTCTAGAAAACTCCATTTCAGCTACTTTTGTAAACGAGAAAGTTAGTAATTTTAAAAGTTTTTAATATATTTCAATGAAATTTTGCAACAGTGTTTTATATATTATTAACTATGTTCTGAATTATAAGATAAGATATAAGTGTTAATTGAATTATTCTACTGGTTCCTATATTTAAAGATAGTTTTTTTCTTTTAAATCAGTATTTCTTCACTTTTTTCAGTATACAGGGTGATTTTTTTAAAACTGACACTACTCAGAACCATCTGTAGCACGATCTATCACGTGGAATTCCACCAAAATTGATAGAGGGACTAAAAGCGGCATGAGAAAAATTTTCCGCGAAAAAAAGTTCCAAAAGTCACCGATAGGGGAAAATATGATGCTCTTGTTGTCGACGAACCCGAAAATTTGCATAAAAGGCAAGTAAACCATTAAAATACAAATTCACGACTATGTAGTCCACAGAAGCGCCAGTATTTCGGGCTATAAAGATAAGGGATGAATACCGAAAAGGATGTAAGCAGACAAATGAATAACAAAGAAATTTCACTGCAACACCACTTTATGCAGAAACTTCCATCCTTCATTTCTTCCTCCTTCAATGTAACCACAGTCCTAGTGGACGGCACATTGCATACTGAACACTACGTTCTCAACCGCCGAGCGTAACATGTAACCAGGAATGTTCATCAAAATCCGGGATATGTTGTCCTTTAGGGCCGCCAAGTTCGAGACCCCCCCAAGATACACTTTAGACTTTAAGTATCCCCAGAGAAAAAATGTCACATGGGTTAATTCCAGGACCGAGGTGGCCATGCAACTGGAAAAAAATGACTGATGACCCTTTCATCTGTAAAGCGAAGGGTCAACAGATTTCGCCATTTGTAGCCCAAAATACTGGCGCTGCTGTCGACTACGTAGTCATGAATTTGCATTTTGATGTTTTACTTACCTTTTATGCAAATTCTCGGGTGCGCCGACAACAACATAGCCATATCTTCCCCTATCAGCGACTTTTCGAACTACACTGCTGGCCACCCAAATTGCAACAGCAAGAAAGACAAGAGATATCACAACAAAATTTATTTTGTAGATAATATGTTTACCAAGTATCAAATGATTAAATTTATAGACTTCTGTGAAGTGTGGTTCCTGCCAAAATCAGTAGCCAGAGTAGCCGCCATTGTTGGAGATCACCGCTGCCACACGCCTCGGCATTGATTCAAAGAGACTTTGGATGAGTTCTTGGGGAACAGCAGACCAAGCAGCTTCCACACGTTGCCAAAGTTGATCTGCTGTGGCAGCTGGCGATGGAATCTGGGTCAATCGTAGAGCAACCATGGACCACATGTTTTCTATCGGCGAAAGATCCGGAGAGCGAGGCGGCCAGGGAAGCAATTCAATCTGGCGATTGAAGAAGAACCGTTGGACAAAGCGTTCCACGTGTGGTCGCGCATTATCCTGTTGAAATATGGCTGTGGGCAAGCCCTGAAGGTAAGGAAGGACAACTGGCTCCAACACCTCGGAGATGTAGCGCTGGCTGTTTAAAGTACTGGCAATGCGTAGTACAGGTGTGCGAGAGTGATATCCAATACCGCCCCATACCATAATACCCGGTGCAGGACCAGAGTGGCGGTGCATAACGCAGCTGTTCAGCATCCTCTCTTCACGGCGTCTCCAGACTCGCATGCGACCATCGTGGTGTTGCAGACAGAAACGTGACTCGTCAGTAAAGACAATTTCATTCTATTCTGCCGTCCACATCCTTCTGTCATCGCACCATTGGCGGCGGAGACATCTGTGGTTCTGCGTCAAGGGTAGACAAAGCAATGGACGTCTTGCGGACAGACCACTCTGCTGTAAACGGCGTCGAATGGTACGCGCAGACACTGGATGATGCGTTACACACTGCATGTGCTGTGCTATGGTTCGTGATGTGACTGAGCGATCCGTCACTGCCATGCGCACAATTTGCCTGTCATCACGTGAAGTGGTGCGCTGAGGTGGATGCGATCGAACACGTCGGTCCGTCGTACCCTCCTGCATCCAACGATCACATATCCGCATTACAGTTGTTTGGTTTCGTCCAACACGACTACCGATTTCCCTGAAAGATAATCCACAATCTCGGTAGGCCACTATCCTTCCTCTGTCGAACTCGGATACTTGATCAAAAGATGATCGCTGTTTTCGACGAGGCATAATTGATCGTTTTTTTTTGAAAAAACCACAAGAAAAACCCAATTGCCGATCTCGAAATCGTCGAAATCTCCAAGCCATTAATAGCGCTTTGAAGTGGCGCCACAGGCGCGCGTGATGTGCGTTTGCGCTGAAATTCTAATCATTTGCATATCTCACCTCCGCTAATGCATGTTGTAAATTTCATGTTATTTGCATGTTTCCTTCAGGGTGTTGCATTTACAATGGCCAGCAGTGTATTATTATTTTTTTTTCATGGAAACTCTTTCCCATGTCTTCTATCAATTTTGGCGGAATTCCGGCTGATACATTGCGCTACAGATAGCCCTGGGTAGTGTCAATTAAAAAAAATTACCCTGTATTTCAATTATATCTGAAATGAAGGCCTTACTTGAATAGTGGTATACCTCCATTGTTGTTTATTTTGAGATGCATAGCCTTATTGTGTAATGATTGCAGAGAAATGACTGCGGAAGTCTGATTTGTAATGCCCTCTATTGTCAGCAGAAATAAGCTGCAGCTGTACCAGTTTAAAAATAAGATAGAAACGACTTGTAGGAACATGAAATTTAGGCTAACTCGATTTTTTTTAAAAAGGGATTAGGGCCACTATTCAAATAGGGCCTTCAAATTATTGTAAAACTTTTTTCTCAGAACACAGGTAAGTGTGGCAGTAGTATATAGTATAAAGGAAATTAAATTATATTGAGTTGAACTGAGTGTAGGGTCTCTGCTGTAAGCATTCAGTTGTACTAAAAATGTATAAACAAAATCCCTCTATTTTAAAATGATGTGAAAATTTTACCAAAATTATGTTTCTTTTTAGGATTTTATATACCATTTGAACTAGAAATATATGTATTTACAGTTTGACAATTATTGAGCAATATGAAAAAAAAATCTTCATAACTTTTGAACCATTGGCGAGATTCAGTGAAAACTGCGGATGAATGCAGGGCATGTTGGGCTTTTTTGTTAGCATGCTCACTCGTATTGTTGTTGCTGTTAATTTTTTGTTGAAAATGTCGAAATACAGAGCTTCTGAGCGTATATCCACCGTCATGACCTACTATTCGTGCAATAACAGCCCGATTGTGGCTCAAAGGAAATCATCGGTGCGATATTCATTGAAGGCATGGTGACTTCTAAACTATAAGTCAAAATTTTAGAAAAAAATCTCAGCCCTATTATCCAAAGTGACCCAAATTTCGAAAAGATGAAGTTCATGCAGGACGGAGCACCTCCCCATTGAACCAATAGAGTGTTTGAAGTATTGGAAGAGCCCTTTGGAGAATGCATCCTGTCTTTGGGGTACCCAGAGGCCATTGGAATGGGAATCGCTTGGCCGCTATATTCACCTGATCTCAACCCTAGTGACTCATTTTTGTAGGACAATATTAAAGACGAAGTTTACGCAAACAACCCCGAAACTATCTTTGAGCTCAAAACAGCCATTCAGGAGGTCATTGAAAGCATCGATGTCTACACTTCAGTGAGTTTTGCAGAATTTTGCTCTTCGTCTGCGCCACATCATATACATTGATGGCAAGCATATAAAACATGACATAAATTAAATCCGATTATCCCTAGTTACTTTTCAAATTTGAATAAATTTTTTAACACAGTAGTTTTTTTAAATTTAATTTTTTTTATTTCATATAGCTCAATAATTGTCACCCTGTAATTAGTACTGTATATTTAAAAAAAGGTTCCAAATGTAGAAATATACCTTAATACTAATATTAAGTGAATCCTCTTAATATATTTTTGCTTATCCAAAAACAAATATCGCGACACCCGTGGTCGATTTCATGGCAACCTAAAATGTCGCGGCACACCAGTTAGGAACCACTGCACTAAGCGTTTGAGGCTTATTTTTCCGTCCCACAATTTCAACTTGAAAAGTGTTTATGACAGATTATTCCATTCTTAATTGGATGTTCAAAATGGTGTCTCAATGGTACAATTTTGACGTTTTTTAATGATATTACAGAGGATGTAATACTTCATCAAAAACGCTATTAACACCTCAAAGAGACAGAAAAAAGTCAACTTCATAGACGGTTATACACTCACTGATGGACAAAAAAATTAGCGCATCAAAAAAATAATTGCGGGATCATAACGAAACTTGCAATGAAGGTACATGTCGGGGAGATATGCAAATGATTAGAAATGCAGCGTGATTGCGCATTACGTATAGCCGGTAGAGGGCGATGAACATCGTAATCTGTGGAATATAAAACAGGTAACCAAAGCTTGTTTGAGTGTGCTGAATCATTTACAAAGGAAGAGCTGAGATAGACATGTCATTACGCCGTGTTCGAAGACAATATAAGCAGTTGTCGCAGTTTGAGAGTGGGAGAATCGTCGGGATGATGGAAGCTGGGTGGTCAGCTAGGCGAGTAGCTCGTCAATTAGGCCGCTCTGATTGTGTTGTGAGGAGGTGTTGGGACCAGTGGACCCTAGAGATGTCATGTACACGAAGACCAGGCTCAGGACGCCCTCGACAGACCAGTCGTCGAGAAGACCGCCACATCGTAAGAAATGCACGCGTACAGCCAACTGCTTCATCGGCCGCCATCCAGGCACAGGTAGCACCTTCACTAGGGGCCTCTGTGTCTTCTCGAACCATACGAAGGCGCCTGGCTGAAGGACAGTTGGTATCGCGGCGCCCATTACGTGTGCTGCCCTTGACGCCCACCCATCGACGCCTCCGTTTGGAGTTTTGCCGCGCACGAGGAAACTGGACTGCAGCGGAATGGAACCAGGTCGTCTTTAGCGACGAATCCAGATTCAATCTCGGCAGTGATGACAATCGTGTTCGTGTGTGGAGAGCCCGTGGTGAACGCTTCAATCCTGCCTTTGCTGTACAGCGACACATCGCTCCCACAGCTGGTGTGATGGTATGGGGTGCCATTGCCTACAATACACGGTAACCCCTGGTATTGTTCCGTGGCACCATGACAGCCCAGCGGTATGTTCATGAAATCCTGCAACCACATGTGTTGCCACTCATGCAACGGCTCCCAGGAGTCATTTTTCAACAAGACAATGCTCGGCCTCATACGGCAAGGGTGTCACAAGACTGTCTGCACACTGTTACTACCCTTCCTTGGCCTGCCCGATCCCCAGATTTGTCTCCAATCGAGCATATCTGGGATCATTTGGGACGACGAGTTGGGCATCCCACGATTTTGAACGAACTAGAGGCAAGGTTACAGCAAATATGGAACGAAATGTCTCAAGACATCATACAGAACTTGTATGACTCAATGCCCGATCGTATCGCATCGTGCATTCGCGCTAGAGGGGGTCCAACGGAGTATTAACTCCTCCGTTCTTTTGCCTTTTTCTCTGAAATAAATTATCCTTTTTCTTTGATTTTCTTATCATTTACTTATATCAAAGTAGTCATTACGTAAGTAAAATTTCGTTTCATTTTGACGACTCCTTCTTGGTGTGCTAATTTTTTTGTCCATGAGTGTATATTAAAATCGTACTTTTTCTGAAAATTATGTTTGTATCAGATTATAAAGAGGCCGAAGAGAGTAATTAAATCACTTCAAAGAACAACCCAATTACCTTAAGTCCCATTATTAACAATTTATTTATGCATAAGCAATTTATTTATGCAATTACTTCCACGCCATTAATTTAGTTTACTCACCACTGTCATCTTCCTTTCAGGATCAAAAATACTTACCATATGTCTTCAAAAGTTTTAAACTCTGATCCTTTAACTTTGTAACCAACTTATTAGTGGTATCCTTAAAGAGTGTCTCATTCTGAAGGAGGCAGGGGTATGCAGAGTGATCGTCTATACAGCGGCCAGCCCTTTCAAGTATTCTACATCAGAAAATAATTTAGGGGTTATATTTAGCACAGTGATGGGAAACATTTTTTCGACAGCGACTCATTTTGATTTAAACAAACAAAAATAAAATCACTCGACTCAAAACAATATTTTTGATAGTAGCGGTTTGTTTTAAATAAGAAAATTTTAACAGTAAAAAGAGAGAAAATAAATTAACCAATTTTTGACAAACTGCGAGTATTTTGAAAATTGATGAGCCGTGGATTTGGGGTATATATTTACATGCGTAATAACAATAAAAAAAGTCTTACCTACCTTCTTCACTCGTTTTGGTAAAAATCTCGTGGGACTAAAACTTCAAATCTAAATATTAGTATGTGTTTGCACTTCATTTAGGTAAAAAATAACAAAAAATTGAATTAGAGTAGGATTTCAAAATTTTAAGCGTCATAGTTATATAATCTTTTTTTATTACTAAAATATGTTGCTTAAATTCTCCCATTTATAACCTCAAGGGAATTTTTAAACGTTATCTAAATATTTAAAATTAAAGCAATCTAAGATATCAACATTTCTGGGACTAATATCCAAACGCTGCCCAATAATGGTATTCTTTAGACAGCTTTAAAATGTATGCATTTTTTGTCTTGATTTCTAGAAATAATTTATCGTTATGCATTATAAAATATGGATGGAATAAAAGCCTAACTATCTTTATTACTATGTTTTTATTAACTCGATTTCTTGTTTGTTTGTGTGTGTGTGTGTGTTTGTTTGTCCAGTACAAATCTTGCAACTAACTTCCCGACTAGCTAGACATTTGAAACTGTTAGAAAAAAGCTCAGAACACGATGACAATGCATTCTTTTAATAATTTTAGCCGAAAAAATCCGCAAGGTGGTGCTTCGATCGAATTCAATGTTTGCACTTTTGCGTAACGGCTTTTGACGATTTTGAAAACAGAATACATGAATTTGAAAACAGAATTTGAAAACAGAATAATTTAGCTTGTTTACAAAAATATTTTGCGAAAAATTAAAAAATATATACAAAAATTAAACTTTATAAAGTCTGTGGATAGTGGAAACGACTAAAAAGTGATTAAAATTAAATAAAAGAAATTAAAAATTAATAATTAAGTGAAGGTTTTTGCAATTAAGAGAAAATTGTCAAGTTTATATGATTCAACAGAAAATTTGAATACGTGGTATATAAAAAGATCCTTTTATCTTGTAATTATTTTTCTCATGAGAAGAGTATAAACAATATTACACCAAAAGAACCAACCTTGTACTCAAATCACAAAATCTTTTATTTCTCGTGAGCAAAGAAATAGCATAGATGCCAAATGGTAAATAGCACGTCTTCAGGGATAAAGCTTATCGGTTTTTCTACAGGATTCAAGTCCCTTTACCGAACTCTTATTCGAAGGCCTTATTGGAATAGTGGGCCAACTCCATTTTTGTTCATTTTGAGATACAGAGCCTTAACCTTTCAGCATGCGTGCTCAGCAATTTTACATGAGCACGCGCGCGTCGTATTTTTTACGGCAGATGTTATTTTACAATTTTTGGCATGAAAAACGACATAAATGAGTACTGATCCTATTTCATCCTCTATATCCTTGGCATGGCGTTTTAAGCCAGGTGACACTTTCCCAATATTCATCTTTTTGGCTTTGAGCAGTTTGCATACTTCTCTTTTCGCCACTTAGATGATTTATCTTTACCAACATAGCTCATGTCATCATAATCATTTCTTTCCTTTGAATCATTATTATCATCATCTGAAATGTAATGTTCAGATTCACTGCTGATATTATTTATTTCTATATCTTCTTCACTCAAATAGCTATCTCTCTCAAATCCAAATGTTTCCTTCCTTTCGTTTTCTTCATCAGATAATTCTTGAAGAATTCGGGAAAAATCAGCTGGTTGCATATATTTTTTGCCATGAAAACCGATATAAAAATTGTAGATTCGGCTTTATACAAATTAAAATAATACACGTCAATTATTAACACAAAATTACAAAACACTTGAGAAAAAATATTTTCCGAATTTTCACCCACGACCACGCGCGTGTCGTAAATTTTACGAACAAGCTACCACGTAGCACAAACTCCTGGTTAACAATAAAAATTGTCATGTGATTTCCTGTTGGCACATTGCATGATGTAGGGAAGGGTTGAAAGGAGGAATAGAGATGACCTTCAGATGTCCCATCTGCGATATGCGAAAAAAGTGCATATTCGTGAAAGCTAATTTGAATACAAATTTGTTTAAAATACATACCTTTTAATTTAATTACAAAATTTTTACTTTTTTTTTGAAGGGGGAGGGAGAATTTAAAATTCTCCAGCAGCATATGTAGTCCCTGCTTTGAGAATAAAATAATCATAAGTGTTTTTTTGTGACATTTTCTTATTTTTCTCATTTCTTTAAGAGTTTTTTTGAAGACATAGCTCAGAAATAGCTACACGAGTTTTATCAATGTCAATTAAACATCTTTTTGCTTCGTGACCAACTGTCAAGCCAAAGTTTTCAATTACTTTAATTCGACCTATTCTTACTTCGTTGAAAAGTACTGTCGCTTCATTTGTAGCAATCTGTACAATCCTTTTGCCTGAAGAATGGGTTTTAGGGCAGAGTTTCCATATAATAGAGTTTCCAGACTCTTTTGAATTTTAGTCTTGCCCCCAAGACATCTGTTTAACAATTTGGGATGTGAAAGGTCATTAAAAATTGGTCTTATCATGTCCATGACAGGCAAAGGGATTGTCTCTTTATGCCTGAAGTTATTTTCTTTTCCTTCAGAAACTGATTTTTGATACCGACACCAAGAATCTGGCCCAGTTGGACAAAAACTATGCAATGGTTCTGAATCTGTTAAGCGAGTATGGAAGTAAACAGCCCATACTGCTTTTCGCATTGCTTAAAGAGAGTGTTTATGCTCTCTTATAGCGTTTCCATAGTAGGCTGTCAACTTATCAATTATTTTGTCCGTGAGTCTACCTTTTCCCCCAACAGATTTTCCATCACTGCATTTTAATCCATTTTGTTTTAGTTTTCGAAGTCTGGCACCTAATCTTTTCTGAATGTGACCCACACATTCAATTTTAGTCACTTTTGTTTCAGGACCATATGGTTCACATTGAGTTATTGCGTGAAAAGTTTTTGTATCGCCATCACCTATGTATCCTAAATATTTTGCCTTATTTAAAGATTGGGAACGCTGAAACATATTCACCATACCCACCAGTTCCATTTTACCGGCAGAACCTGTATGATTAATAAGGCATTCCTTTTCATGAGAGTTTTTCCAGTTTATATAAGAATCGGTGCCGTTTCAATTTTTCCAGCTGTCACAGGCTTTACAGTAAGACGACAACACTTCCGTATCCAAAATTTTACCACACTTATCTCCAATAAGGGTGCATACACCAACACGAGATGAGTGTCCTCGTCTCTTCCAGGTTCCGTCGCCTATAATATCAGAAGAACCTGTCAATTTAATTTCTTCTTCAGCTGCACATTTCTTAGATTCCTGGGCAACTGTTTCAGAACAGGCGAGCAGCTTTTTCACCATGTTGTTGTAGTTTTTTCTTGAAATTGGTTTGGGTAGATCCATAATGCCACATAACAATTTCATGGCTGAATGTCCCATACCATTTGCTCGAAATGAATAGGTGAATCTTTTATTTATCTCTGGAATGTTATTTTTCTTTCCCAACATCTTGGAATTTCTAAATTTGCATAACTCTGTGCAATTTTAACAATTAATAGACATTTTAGAGGATAATCCACATACAGTTTCTTCTGAAAGTAATACACTTCCACCACACTTTTTGCAAGCTAAATGCTTTTCAAGTTGAGAAAACAACAAACTAACATCTAGTAACATATTTCTTGTAAAATGTTTACGATTATCGTCCTCAAATATATCACTAGGCATGTTTATTTTCTTGCCGGAAGCACTTGCATTCAAGTTTACTGATTCAGAAACGTTATAATTTTCACGTGCTATTTTTCTAGTATACATATTACCAGTGAATTTCCTTTTCCTACTTCTTTTACCAGAAGCTCTCTTTGGCGTTATTTGTGAATTTTGATCCATATTATTCTTACGAATAAAAGATACCTTTAACAAATAATTAGCACAAGAAGTTCGTCGACGATTTCGCATACGCTACAAACACGTGAGAATAAACAAACTGTAGAAAAGTAGAAGTTACTTTTCCAAAAATCAGCGATAAAAATAAACCATAGAGTTTACAAAAAAAAAAGACTAGAAAAAAATCCGCTTGATTTGCGAAATGAATCTGCTTGCATTACAAGCAAATGTGGGATTACAGCTGCATTGTCTAATGTAAACAACCCTTTAACCATTGCCAATACATTATATGACGCAGTACAGTTTTGCTTATAACTTCGGTTCTATTGCGAATTTTCAAACGCGGTTTTTTTAAAAACGTTTCTGAAGTTTTAATTTATTAAAATAGATAAAAAGCAAAAAATCGAATTTTTGAAGGTTTAAAAGGTACAAGACCCCTTAAAAATCAAATTTGTCGTAAAATTTGCTCAGACCTCGTGCTGGAAGGTTAAAGTCAAATGAGTGCTGAGAAATGACTGCTGAAGTCTTATTTGTAACGCCCTATGTTGGCAGCAGAAATAATCTGGAGTTGTACCAGTTTTAAAATAAGATAGAAATGACTTGTAGGAATATGAAAGAGAGCCTAACTCCGTTTTTTTTTAAAGTGGAGTTGGTCAATTATTCAAATAAGGCCTTCATTCGATGCTCAATTTGAAAACCCCTGTCCGGAGTAGGTACCTAGTTCAGTACTTTGTTTGCAGTCTCCAAAAGAACAGTTCTATTTTAGGATCGTCATAACGCCTAATTATTATTCATGAAACAAAATAATTATTGCGGTTTTATATTAACGTGCATCAAATTGCAGTATAATTTAAGCATATAAGGTCTATGATAGATACGTGCAAATGGAATGTAGGTTTAAATACAGGGGAAGACAGGGGATTAAAACTTCATTAGTTTGATCGATGGTAAGAGATTGAAAGTGGAATTAGTAACTGGTCCAAAAAGGTGGAGAATCTTTGCCATATAAACACCATTCAACAGTCGTATTAGTTAATTCCAAAGAACCTGTATTAACACATTGTTGTGCCGTCAATTTAATTTAAATGTATACGCAAGTCATCGGCAAAGACTGAAATTTTGGTATAAAGTACGGCATTTTTATTTTCTGAAATCTGTTTTCTTTATATGGGGGTTTAAGGTTCCCAGTTTAAGAGATAAAATATGAGGATTTGCCCGAAACATATTCCGGTCATTTTAAAGGCCGATTCCAAGTAAAAGAGTGTTAAGTTGATCAAAAATGTATCCAGTATGACATTCCTTTAGCCTAAATTGTCTTCAACATTTGCGTGTAAAAACACGAGTTTACTCGGAACCGGTTAGCAGTGTGTTACAATCACATGATATGCCAACGCCCTATTATTACTGACTTTCTCCAATGTTAAAAATATTTCCGTGATTTGGCTAATTTCCTTTAGTGAGATTCTAGTCTTTATACAGGGTGATTCTTTTAAAACTGACAGTACTCAGAGGCATCTGTAGCGCGATCTATCAGCCGGAATTCCACAAAAATTGATAGAGAGACTAAGGGCGACATGGGAAAGAGTTTTCCCATGAAAAAAAAAAAATAGATCCAAAAGTCGCCGATAGGGATAGATATGGCGCTCTTGTTGTCGACTCACCCGAGAATTTGCATAAAAGGCAAGTAAAACATTAAAATACAAATTCACGACTATGTAGTCGGCAGCAGCGCCAGTATTTCGGGCTATAAAGATGATGGATTAATACCGAAAAAGTTGTAAGCAGACAAATGAATAACAAAGAAATTTCACCGAAACACCACTTTACGCAGCAAATTCACTTCTCCCTCCTTCAATGTGACCACAGTGCTGGTGGACGACACATTGCATACTGAACACTACGTTCTCAACGGCCGAGCGTAACATGCCACCAGGAAAGTTTATCAAAGTCCGGGATATGTTGTCCTTTAGGGCCGCCAAGTTCGAGACTCCACCAAGATGCACCATAGACTTTAAATAACCCCACAGGAAAATGTCACATGGGTTAGGTCCGGGGAGTGAGGTGGCCATGCAAGTGGAAAAAAAGCGACTGATGACCTTTACTTCTGTAAAGGAAGGAGCAACGGATTTCGCACTTTTTATAGCCCGAAATAATGGTGCTGCTGCCGACTACATAGTTGTGAATTTGTATTTTGATGTTCCACTTGCCTTTTATCCAAATTCTCGGGTGCGCCGACAACAACAGCGCCATATCTTCCCCTAACAGCGACTTTTGGAACTATGTGTTTTTCCCGGAAACTCTTTCACATGTCGTTCTTAGTCCGTCTATCACTTTTGGTGGAATTCCGGCTGATAGATCGCGCCGCAGATGGCTCTGAGTACTGTCAGTTTAAAAAAAATTACCCTTTATAAGGAAAAGGTTAGACTACTTTTCACTGAGTTCACTGAATGGCATAATCGGAGAGAAATCAATTTTTGAAAAAGAAGCCCTCACCTGAAGCATTATTTCGTTTTCAAATTAAATTATATAAAAACAAAATCCTTATGTTTGCCAGGTGGCAGTAAAGAAGTTACATACAAGGCAGTCATTTCTTCAGTGTTGCTGTATTCTTTATTAGGATCACCGTCATCCCGGTCATAACAATCGTCAACTGCCTGTAGAACCTCTTTCATGCTTTCTTCGTTACAACAATCCATCTTATCTGTAAAAAATACAAAAACATACCTACACATAATAGAAAAGAAAAAAAATTGTCGGTTGTTTATTTTTTATTGTTTTACTCATCACTATAGACCAAAATCGCTAGAACGCATTAAAAGACGAAACGAGATAATGTATACGTCTCTTTGGAAACTATGCATACGAAGTAGTTTTCATCAGTAAATATTCTATTAAAAATTTTATTTCGTGGGACTCTAATGAGACTTCGCATGGATTCAAATGGAATGATCACCAATCTGAAGTTTATAGTATAATTTTAGATATAACAGTATGGACAACACCTAAAATACCATAGATGGGAATTATTAACAAAAGTTTTGTTAGAATGTCTACTATTTTTCTGCCATACTTGTTTCAAAAATAGAAACCGTATTATAATTTAATAGGTAAGTTTTAATTTGCCTCAAAAAAATAATTTTTTTTTTAAATTCTAAAATAGTTAATAAAGTAGTTAATACTTAATAGTTAATATTAATAATTCCTGGCGTAATAAAACGCAATGAATAGGATTAGGCAATTTAAGATAAATGAGACTTGTAAGTTCCTCAAAGTTCTCCTATTGAAAAGGTAAGCATTATTTTCAGAAATATTTTTTAAAAATCCGAGTCTTAAGATTCTTAAACTTATGGCCAATCGACGGTGAATGCATGGAAAACTTAATACTCCATATATGTACTACATGGGACTGTAAGAAAAATTATTAGAGACGCTACATATCTTACCCGAGTGCCAAGACAGAAATTCTGATTTAGAGAAAAATAATCAGAATTTCGGACTTTCGTCGGACATTTTGTGTGAAAGAAAAACATATAGGAACTAATTTGGTTCTTTTCTCAACTCTAGAAAAACTTTGTCCATTGTCATTCCTCCTCATTGTAAGAAAATTTTCAATCTTCATGCTTCGTTTAGTCTTGAGGCCACTTTCCAACATTTTAATAAACTAAGATTTCATTGTTTGGAATTTTTTTGTCCATCATGACAAGAGCTGAAGTATTTTCCTCATTTTAGGCGAGTTCAGCATTGACTACGTTGCCAGTCTTGAAAGGCCCTCTAGTTTCGACTCAAAAAGCGTAAGAACTGTGTAATAGGATGAGGAAATTCCAAGTCTTCCTTCACTTTTTGGGATTCAGTCCATAAACTTATTTTTTTAAATGCATGCATCGTTTACACTCCAAGTTCAATTTCTGTACAGGATGACTAAATTCTTCATAGATCGTAAGAAATGAAACTTCAATAACAATCACACAGTTCTGTCCTTCATATTAAGGAAGTATGGCATGTTATTACGTGACAATTTCCCCCCTTCATTTTATGATATTTTCGTAACCTATGTTTTTGGCATTCTTTTCATTACTCTGCGTTTTCTACTCTTTTCTGCTTGTGTTGCCAATTCAACCCTGCTCACTTTCTACGATGCATTAGGAAAACACACCTTTTGACGCTGTTTTGACTGCCTTGGCTTACGGCATAGCCATTCCCTTGTTCTGTTCCCGAGGAAGGTAGTTGAATTTGCCTTAGAAATTCGCTAATTGAGATTGATTTTCATTTTTAAAATATATACTAAAGTGTGTACATTAGCCTTTATAGTGTATAAAGTGTTTTTAAAGTGTAGTAAGGTTTTTCTAACACTTAATTTGGTAAATTAGTGCATTTCGTACTGTATTTAGTGACCGCTAAAACTAAGTCAGCAAATCACTTATGACCACGAACAATGATTTTAACTCTGTAACAAACTCTTTAAGTACATTAAAATTAGGAAAACTTCAAAAGTTAGGACTCTGTGTCAATTTCCTTATCCGATGGGTGTCAAAATCCCCAAGTATGGCTTTTGAAGAGAAAATTCACTGTTGGAGTATGATATTAATACTCAGTGAATCAGTCACAGGCTAAAATAACTTCACTAAATGCCAAAAACATAGACACTGAATGTGCTAAAAGTGTAAACATAACACATATATATTGAAATAAATCAATTATTTCTCTTTTAATAGTTTCTAAGCTAGGTTCTTCGTGATTTATGAACTTATTGATATTTCATAGTGACTTTGGAGGAAGTTCATTCCCAAAGTGGAGTTCTAATATTTATTTCCTGTATAAATTTTGTTGCTAAATTATACATGAAAAGATCCATCCTTAGTATTACTAATATCGTAGATTATTAGACAGCGATGAAAAAATAAACCAACAAATTCTTAGTCATAAAGGAACTCTAGTCTGGTTATACGAAAGTAAGTCAAAAAGGATTGCCGCGAATGTTCCAACACATGGTTATATTGCGGAGGATGCCTTATGATACAAGTTTGTGCATTCAGTTGATATTTTCTGTAATATTATGCTTATATCAGAGAAGTCTATCAAGGATCCTTCAAAAAGCTTACTTTTATTTGCAAATGATAAGGTCTCATATCAAATTGTTCAAAAATGTCAGGTGGACATATTCCCAACTCGCATAATCTTAAACAAGGTAACAGAAGTGTTTCCACACATAAAGCAAGTTTTAGCTGCAACAGGAAGGTTTATGGAAGGTTCGGGGAACCTATGAGAGAGATGAGGTAAAGAAGTTAGTTTAGAAGGTTACGGGAAGTATTTATTGGAATTTCAAAAAGCGACAACTCGACGTATTTTCGTGAAGGGTAAAGGACGCTGTCTGGGACATATTTATGAAGGTATCTTAAGAATATCAATAAACATTTAAATCAATTAAATCAACAAACATAAAACCAAAAACAACCACATTAAATCAATAAACATAATTTCAAAGAAAATATAAGGTACTTTAGCTTTGATATTTTCTTTCTTAACGTCAACGTACATTTTCCCTGGTAGATGGAGATGCCTATTCCACTCATAGCCTTGACCATTTCCCTTCAGATTTCTTTCTTTTTTAATCTAAAACTCAAAGAATACTGAAACAGATCTGACTCCATTGAAGACACCGAAAAAGTTATTTTGATGTGGTGTCAAGATCCTACAAAAAGATTTTTCATGGAAAGTTTAGAAAATTAGAAACGCATCTCTCAGAAGGGAAATTACCCATATGGAAGATATGTTGAGAAACAGCAGGATCTCGTTTTGATGTTTTCTTCTAATAAGGATTTCAATGGTGTTATAGTAATCTTTAAGATTCTGACAAAAGTAATATGAGATCCAAAGTTAAGCATACCTTAAATGAAGTAACTAAATATACATTTAAATGTATTTAGCCATACACTCGTAATTAACGGCCCATATCGAGAACTTTTACAGTACAATATAAGTGTTCAACAAATGCACTCACATTCATCTTGAAAGGCAAGATCCACGTTTATTCCTGTGATGTGCTTTATCTTCGTCTTGATTCGGTATCTGGAATCATAAGTGCAGTGCCCGAACACCTCTCGGAGACAGACCTCGCTTTCGTTCGTGTGACTGAAAAAAAAATAATGATGCCTTTAGCTCTAACAATAACAATGAATCACAGTAATCTTCTTTCTAGATTTAAAATTATTGTGACATTAATATTAATAATATTAATAATAATAATAATATATATATATATATATAAATAAAACAATATAAATATATAAAATATAAAAAAATATATAAAACATTTAAAAGCATGTTTAAATGGTATTTG
The DNA here is from genome assembly GCA_907164885.2 of Dolomedes plantarius. NCBI lineage: Eukaryota > Metazoa > Arthropoda > Arachnida > Araneae > Dolomedidae > Dolomedes > Dolomedes plantarius. Next base: position 77,468,072 of record OU015503.1, read on the forward strand.
AATTACGAAAAGAACACTTCTTCAATACTAGAATAAATTACAAAGCGGTGGCTACATGTTCCGAACTAATCACTAATTCATCCCCAGGCTATAGATGGTAGGTGTGATTGTCGCCATGCCGCGATAGAATTTGTGAATTGTTCTTGGCTGTTGTTGTTGATAAGTTATTGATTAGTTCGAAACCTGCGACGACCGCTTTTGAATTTATTGTGGTATCGAAGAAGTGTTCTTTACGTAATTATTATACACAGTTTTCTGTGCCATACTATTTCAATAATTCTAAATCTTTATAAATCTAATAAATACAGGGAATTTTACAGATTTTTCAGGTAATCACAATATGTAGTGAGATAGATTTTCCCTCGCACCTCAAGGCTAATAACATACACAACCCTTTCAACAAAAAGAGAGAGGCCCAACAGTCCACTTTTTACGGGACCATTACTGGCCGCCATAGAAAAGTTTCAATATATATATATATATATATATATATATATATATATATATATATATATATATATATATATATATATATATATATATATATATATATATATATAATACCACCTGATTTACCTTGGAATTGGATTACACAAGTGATGAATAGTGGTTAAGAATATATTATACCATTCTTCAGGGAAAAATCATGAAAGTTTCTGTAGAGATGCTGTGGTGGATAACGATACCTAGCTCTATCCGCTTATACAGATCATAGTGGTTGCATGATATATAGTCGGGGGAGATTGTTCAGGGCAAGATAAGAAATTTGACTTTTTTTCATACTCTTCAAACCAATACTCGATAAATTTAGCTGTATGTATAAAGGGATTATCATCATGGATATCGCCATCTCCTGCAAGAAACAATGTTTGAACCATAAGATGGGCAAGTGGTCTAAAATTTCGACATGGTCCTTCCCATTCAGTGTCCCTATTAGGGTTACAATAGGGCCTGAAGAAAACCATGAGATGCCATCCCAAACCCTGATAGATTTATCTCTGATTTACAGTTGAGATGAGATAGCCAGAATCTTACGCGTGAGTAGGTGTTCTCCAGACTTACGCACGTCCTGTTGCGAGAAACAATGTGAACAATGATTCGTTGGAGCAAATGCCGTTTTTCGACATATTACTCGACCAGGATATGTGCTCTTGGCAACATTGTGGACGATATTATGTATTGGCATCTGTTACGAGTGGTTTGGGAATAGCTACTTTTCCGTAAATGCTTTGTTTATGAAGTTCCCTTCTATCTCTGATGGTTTATACCGGAACATGCAGATGCAGATTGAGCTCTTTAGTCGTTTTAGTTGCAGTTGTTTTCTTTCTTCATGTCACAACCCGCTTCAATACCTCGTCCTTCTCTTTCTACTCAGCTCTCTCTTTCAACCACTATTTTGTTTGGCAAAGTATGTTTTTCCATGCACTCTGTATGCTATCATGACTTTCGATACCATAGCTCGAAAAACACCCATTAGCCTGGGGGTTGCAATAACAGATACTCCAATTCAAAGGCGCTCAAACAATTTGCCATTTTCGTAAGGTCTGCAAGTTTTGACATTTTACGCTGTTCCCCCAAAAGCACGATGCCCTTAGCTTCATTACTGCTTCCTGAGAGTAGAGTACATATACACAATATTATATAAAAAAGTTCCGGTGGCCAGATTTGTTTTTTAAGGAATACGAAGCACATTCATAAACACCACTGATATTGATTGGTGTTTCCATAATTTTGATAACCACCTGTATATATATATATATATATATATATCACGTGGTGCTTACATCGCATTACTCTTTATCTAATTTATTAATATAACTAGCAGTCATAAATAATAGGCTTTTAGCAAATAAAGACTATTTAAGTCACAACCAAGAACTTTATTAATTAACATTAATTAAAACCCCAATTTAATCCGGTAAGTTACTATTTCTCTCACCACTCAGCTCACTACATGAGCGTCCGCAGTGAACGACGAACGATTCCAATATGCTTTGTTATCCTCGTGCGTTATGCAAAAGCATGGGCGTTCAGCGTCGCATGATCTGGTGATACCATAGTCAGGCGCTTTCCACCTGTACCTTTGTTGACAAAATCGCTTTTTCAGAAGATCCGAGCACGCCGTAGGCAATTAATTATTGATGACCTCATGGTTCTGTGAATTATCCGCTGCATAAAAAACAACACTTATTCCTGAATTGGAAAAACACTAGAATGTCTAATAGTAACTTACCGCTTAACGCTAATTTGCCTAATTTTAACCGTAATTACTATAGTTAATTATAGTTTATGTTCCTCGTATTACGCAAACAAACACACACACACACACATATATATATGTATATATATATATATATATATATATGTGTGTGTGTTTGTGTGTATATATTAACCCCAGTAAATATTTAAGCTGGCCATACGTGTCGAACAAATAAATACAGTTTGTCAGGATGGGTTAGCACTATGTATGGTGTCTATGCAGTCAATTATTCACTAATGTTTAAAAGGTTCGATACATTGGAAACCAAAATACTTCTTTAGAAAATGGCATTTCCAAACTCTGAAATCTCCAGGAAGTATTTTTCAATCGACGTGTACAAAGTCGAAAAATAAATTAACGTCTATAATTGCATTTCTTGGTTTACGGAGGTGTCCAAGAGAGTCTGTTTATATAACAACATTTCAAGTAATAATTTTCAAAATAAAGAATCGGTTCTCAGAGATCATCAAAAAATAAATTACATGTATTAACCATAACATTGTCTACATTCACAAATTTTCATGTCAACAAGAATTGAAAAGAAAAATCCACTTCTACAAGAACAGAAGAAATATCTCACTGTGAAAAATATCCCTCGGATTTTGGAGCTTCTTCTTGATTTAGAGCGTTGGTTAAACCAGGAACACATTTCTCCACGATTTGAGGGTCCATGTTTTCAATACATTCGTCAACACCTCAAAAATAAGTTTTCAGAATTTACAGTTAATACAGTTGATACATCATACAGTTAATACCTCATTGTTACTTCGTAACAATGAAGTTTCGTCATTAATGACTTTATAGATATGATTAATTAACTAGAAATAAGCTAAAGTTAAACTATTATTGCCATGCAAGTATTACTGATAAAGAATATTTTTCAACTCTGCAATGGCTTCAAACTCACACTTATTTTATATCTAACTTGATGCCTTATTTGTTTCTTTTAGCCAGATAGATTGTATGAATTAATCCACCGAAGAGTAAATTTACAATACAAGCTGCTCTATTATAAAAAGGTTAGTATATATATATATATATATATATATATATATATATATATATATATATATATATATATATATATATATATATATATATATATATATATATATATAAATACATATATATATATATATATATATATATATATATATATATATATATATATATATATATATATATATATATATATATATAAATACATATATACACACACACACACATATATATATATATATATATATATATATATATATAGTACATATGTGTATATATACACTGCTCAAATAAAAAATAGGGGAGCAAGAGAAAAGAAGTTAAGAAAACCGTGCGAGACAGCCACTTATTGGCATAAAATGGATAGTACACGCGTATCAATGCGCAATACAGAGAAAAAGACGTAAAAATATTTGTAATTAAGCTTTAATTCTTTAAAAATATGGAAAAAACATGAAAAGATAATTTAGGGCAACAATTTGGTTACATGTAAACGATAAAAAAAAGCAATTTTTAGAAATGATGCAAGATTTTTAATATGGCGCGTGGTCTCCTCGAACAGCTAAGACTGCTGCACACCTGTTTTCCATGGATGTGATGATGTTATCGATAAGACTTTGGGGAATACTGTTCCAATCCTCAAGAAGTGCAACCTACAAGTCTCGGAGAGTAAAAGGAGACCTTGGTCTCGCAGAAATGAGTCATCCGAACATGTCCCAAACATGCTCGATTGGATTCAGGTCAGGAGAGCACGCTGGCCATTCCATACGCTGTATTGTTTCAGCTTCAAGCATGTTCGCCCCAAGACGAGCTGAATGTGGTCTGGCATTATAATGCTGGAAAAAAAACGAATCTCCAATGGCTGCAGCGTAAGTTATGACATGAGGTCTCAGTATCTCGTCTGCATACCTTCGGGCCGTCAAAGTACCATTCCGAATGATAGGCAGGTCCGTACGTCCCCCTATGCTGATTCCACCCCATACCATAAAACGAGATCGTCTGTATTGTGACCTTTCACGAACGAATGTGGGGTTATTTCGAGTGCCCCTTTCCCTCCATACCAAAACACGTCGGGTGTCACACTCCAGACTGAATCGGGACTCGTCTGTAAACAGCACTGGGCTCCAATCATGTTGCTCCCAATCTCGATGTTCAGCAGCCCATCTTCTTCTGGCCGCACGGTGGCGTGAATTCAACAGAATGCAGACCATTGGACTACGTGCATAGAGACCCTCCCTGATGAAGCCTATTACGTACTGTTTGGCTGGACACCCTTCGTCCTGTTGCCAAGAGCAACTGTCTTTGCAGCTGAGTAGCATTGTCTGTTCTGTTTCGACGAGCTGTTAACAGTATATACCGGTCATCAGTTGCTGTAGTGGCTCGTGGCCGACCTTGGCCTGGTCGACGTCTAACATTCCCTATTTCTTGGAATCGATTCTACAGCCTTGCAACGACACTTCTGGCAACTCCAACAGCGTCCGCGACACTACGTTGTGTTTGCCCGGATTCAAGTCTGCCCATAATACGCCATGCCATGGATTCCGGGAAAATCACGCTGTTGAGACATTTTCAAGTCACCTTTTCTCAAAAAGAATAACGGAGTAATCGAATTTCACAGTTAAGGCAGTGAAACAGACGTTTCTGCAAGATTCCGATTTCCTCCCTTATGATCTTTTTCTGGTTTTTGACGTCATGAACTTCGATTTGCATATGAAGTTTTCTTCTTCTGTTTCCTACTAGGCTTTAAATTATGGATGATATATTTTATGTTACTTATCGGTGTAAATATTTGCGTAATTTCGTTAAAACCATGTGCTCCCCTAATTGTTTTGAGCAGTGTATATATATATGTATATATATATATATATATATATATATATATATATATATATATATATATATATATATATATATATATATATATATATGTATATGTATATATATATATACATATGTGCATATATATATATTGTTAGAGAGAGAATAGGGAGAAATTCAAAACGGGAAGGAAGCTTGGGAAATTAGTATTGAAAGTAACACTTAACCTTATGTATTCAACGGATGTATTTAAGGGTATGAAATATAGACACATCATACGAGAACCATTTGTTTATTTTGTTACCTGTCTGATAGTTTAACTGTCCACTACATACGGAACCTATAAAGACCGCATCACCTACATTTCTAATTGGGGTACTAAATAATGCTCTTGATAAGCTTCTCAGCGAAGAGCTCCGCATTCTGTTTATAAACTCATTTGAAAGGAAAATAAAATTTATTTTGCCTAGAAATTTTCCATTAATAATTTAAAGGTGAATGTAAATTTTGATTTTGATCTAATTTAGAAAAGATTGTTTTGTCTGAAGTTGAATCGGAGGAAATAATTTGCACTGTAGTCAGGAGAAAGGATGAGATGCCTGTGTAACTTAATTACAGTTTAAGCGCGTGCGTGTTGGAAAAAGAGAGTATTATATCAGAAAGAATGTTTTGTCTATAGATAGAAGAAAGCTCTATCATAGGAAGGATTGTTTTGTCTGATGTCAACCCTCAAAAGGTACGTTGAGGGTTGGATCCGACCCAAGGGTGTGTCTTCCTCTTCCCTCTCATTGGAAGAGACTGAGTTTACAAGCAATCCTACAAGATAGACCTACTAGACCCCCCCCCCCCCTACTAGATATAGGAATACGTAAATGCAAGTGTCTTTGTTGAAAACCATTATTCATGATCACTAATCATTTTTTAATTTCTTTCTTTTATATTTTTTATTTTGATTTTGAAGGACAAAAATGACAGTATATACTATTTTTAATTTTTTTGTGATCGACAAGTTGGTTTCACTAACTTTTAAAACTAGGTACAAGACTAAATTACATATTAGACCTAATATACACAACATTCTATGTAAATGCCAGAGATTATTTTTTTTTGTTTAGCAAAATTACAATTCGTTGGTCTTTATTCTACAAAAATGTTTTTATTTCATGTAAAATATTTTTCAATAAATGTTATTATACAGCAAAAATGCTTATTGTGTACTTATTTCTACCAAAAACCTCATCAAAGAAGTGATCGGGTCGAATCCGACCCGACCGTATCATCTAAAACCGGTGGTTTGAGATCGTATCGTCTTATACCGTCCGTCTTTACCCACCGTACCGTCAGAGGGTTAAATCATAAGATTTCTTTGATTTGACATGTCTTCCTTACCTGCCAGACCTTTTTCTCTCCCAGCAGTAAACTCCTGACTAGGGAATAACCTATTCATCGGAGATGAGGTACTCGAATTCAGTTCTTCAATATTTATAGACTTGATAATGTAATATCTACTGTAAAGTCCTACATTCGCCATTAAATATCATAAAAATGTCCAATTTACCCGAGAGAAGTATTCATTTCACGACTTGAAGCAGTTATACCTACCGACGTTCGCAACAGAGGTATTTGAGAAGGAAATGACTGCTACAGTAACTAGTGATTAGTGTTTAACCCTTGAACGGTCGAGTGGTTTGAGACGAAATAGATCGTACGGACGGGTCGGATTCGACAGGATCTCTATTTTATGAGGTTTTTCGTAGAAATAACTACACAATAAGCATTTTTGTTGTAAAACAGCATTTATTGATAGTATTTTACGTGAAATAACACCTTTTTGTAGAAAAAAGACCAACTAATTGTAATTTTGCTAAACAAAGAAAATATCTCTTGCATTTACATAGAATGTTGTATGTATGAGGTCTAATACGTAATTTAGTCTCGTACCAAGTTTTAGAAGTTACTAAACGAAATTTCCGACTACAAAAATGAAAGAAATAATTACAAGATAAAAAGAAAATTTTATATACCACGTTTTTAAATTTTCCGTTGAATCATATAAACTCGACAATTATATGCATTAATAAATACTTAAAAAAAAATTTTTTTGATGAATTATCCCATCAACTTGAAAGAAAATGATCAAATGCGTAATCAATCGTTTATCTCGGGAATTGGAAGTTAACTTGCGTTTAACTTTTTATGCCCGTCCCGGTCGATAGATGGTTGCACCATTCTACAAAACAAAATTAACTGAAAATGAATTCAATCCTGCTTAAAGATAACTAAAATTTTTAAAAGAATGCATTGTCATTTTGTTATGAGCTATTCTAAAATTTTCATATGTCTAGCTAGTCGGGAAGTTAGTTAAAAATCAATTGTAAGATTTGTACTGGACAAACACACAAAAAAGCAAGAAAGCGAGTTGATAAAAACATGGTAATACTATATACTGACATTTTTGGCCTTCAAATCGAAATAAAAAAAAATAAAAATCTAAAGAAAAATGACTAGTGATAATGAATAACGTTTTTAAACAAAGACACTCATATTTACTGCAAACTTATAACTGCAAACGTTCCAACACCTGTTGCAAGACTGCCTGGTAGGATTCCTTGTCAACTCGATTCTTGCAATGAGAGGGGAGAGTAAGGGAGAGGAAAGACACATCCTTGTGTCGGATCTGACCCCCACCGTATCGTTAGAGGGTTAATACGATCAACTTGGAACTGCGCTGACTGGGGACTTACAAACTTTAGTGACCACTTCTGTTTCCCACTGTGTCCTGACTGTGAGTATGGGGGGGGGGAATTACACCCCTGGGTCGGATCCGACCTCCACCGTACCGTTAGAGGGTTAAAACAAGGAATTTTAAAATTGGAAGGTTTGGGGATATGTATTTAACATTTATTTACTGAAATTATTTTTTAATTTTTTCTGACAAATTTAAACCATTACTGTTCCTAATAAAAATAAAATATGTTTTAGATGCAAGGTATTGTCTTTAGTACAATAATCAATTACTTGCCACTTCCACTGTCACGAATATATGATTGCATGTGCTAAATAAATATTTGCTGGTAAAATGAAAATAAAACATCAATAAACAAGAGATTAAATATTTTAAATTATTTATTATTTTATGGTGCCCATAAATTATTGTTCTTTTGTAATTAAAATGAGGCATCAGTATTATTAGCTTTCAATTTTAAACTTCGAATTCATGAAATATTTTCCAACGTCTCTTTTCATGTAAAATAATAAAATGCATAAAACATGAATGAAAACTACTTACGATTCATCGTAGGATTAACGCACATAGTTGAATCTGGAATATAAAAGACAAATCATTTTTAATTTTTTTATTCTGTTCTTTAATTACTAGAAAATTACTCTATTTATGTGATATCGATTAATTTGAAAATAAATTTATTTTTTTTTAATTTAGAGAAAAAATTAATTTAGAGCCTTAAATATAATCATACAAATATACATTTGAAAGGAAAAAAATTGAATTAATAAATATCTCATAAATAATAATCTCTTGAAAATATTATAAAATGAGTATCTGTAAAACATGTTATTTATTGTTTTTAAATGAAATTTCAAATTAAAGAATTACTTCAATTAAGGAATAGAAATTTAATTAACTTTATTAAGTAGTAAATGCAACTGTTTATTTTGGTACAAAAACATTTTTAAATAAAACCTTCCACATATCTAGATACAAACATTGCGTATTAATTAAAAAAAGGAAATTTTAAATAATTAATTCAATTAAGGAATATACATTTAATTACCTTTAATAAGTAATTAAAATGCAACTGTTTCTTTTGGTACAAAAACATGTTTTAAATAAAATCTTCAACATATCTAGATACAACCATTTAGTATTAATTAAAAAAAGAAAATTTTAAATAATTAATTAATTCAATTAAGGAATATACATTTAATTACCTTTATTAAGTAATTAAAATGCAACTGTTTGTTTTGGTACAAAAACATCTTTTAATAAATCCTCCTAAATATCTAGATTCAAACATTTCAAATTTGTGAAGTAATTTAAGTTATTTCTCCTTTGATTGAATTTTTTTATGCATAAGGAAAAAGAACAATTAAAGCAATACTTGCATTGAAGTAAAGCAAGAAAAACATATGCTACTGCCACATTAACGTCAGATTTTTGTCTCACATTTCCATTGTGACATTAAAGGAAGATCATCACTGATTTTTGACCTTTACTTCGTTTCGTTTTTGGAAATAGCATTAGAACTGCAATCATACTACGACGCAAAGGGGAGTAAATGATCATGTTTTTCGCATTCACATATGCGAGAATATTGTCAACGAACATAAATATATATCATTGCGGTTTACACCAAATCAAAACGTGCAAAGCTGTTTTGTTTTCCAGATACCTCACATATGAAAGTGAAACTGTACAAAATATTGTCCGTCGTCGTATGATATAAAACAATTAACCATTCAGCGGGCTCGCCCGTTTACAGAGTGCAACATTTTCGTAATTTGGAATGGTTTGAATGTTCTAAGCACTTTCTATTTATAGCCACACCCTTTCTAATGCAGGTCTGATTTTCTGACCTTGTATTCCATTCCATTCATTGGTAGTCGTGATTTAACCGTGGTAAACCAACGACTATACTGGATTGCAATACGTCAAAATTATGAGTTGATATAGTAGATCAAATGTGCAGGTATTCCATGGTATTCCGCATATCACGAAGATGGACAATCTCATTGTTTTTTTTAGGTTTTTGGATATAATAGGAATCCATGCGCAAGATGTCCTTAGATCCAATAAACCGAACAGTATTGAAATAAGGCGATTGTATCTGAAATCTTTGGCCTTTAAATATAAATATATCTCAATATTATCAACATTTTATATCTTGTCAAAAAACGCAGAATTATTATTTTCAATTTGAAAAAAAAAGTTTATTACAAAAGGAATAATCAAGGTTGAAAGAGACGTTGCACTTTGTGGCACGCGCTCCTGCTTGTGTTCCAAAAATTGACGCGCCCGCTGAAGGGTTAAACAGCAACTGTTAACTGACAATTAACAGTTGCTGAGACTTAACAGTTGTTTTGTAATGAAACTGTTACTGGAAACAATCTACTTACACGACTGCGTTACAGGGGGGCCTTCAGCTTCATCCGTTGGCATGTCGGCCGCTCGATCAAACCTGTAGCCTAGCGGTTTTTCTTGTTGCTGTCCATCTCGCTTGAACCCTGACATGAGACATAAAATATGTTGGAAAAAAATTAATTCACACAAAAATCGAAATTTGAATTTCAAGTATTTATTTCTTTTTACTACTCGACTAGATATTGCAGAACAGGACTAAATATTCAGAACCAGGTTTCGGTTCTCAAGTTTTACCAGAACCGAGTACCAGGGAATTTACCCGGGTTTTCACAAGGCATGAACCACGAACCGTATGCCATAAATTTTAGTGAAAGAAACTATATTTATTTTTAATGTAAAGAATTTTAATTTACTGCATAGGTAAAAAATACTTTTCTGTTTAACTTTTTTAATTCTTTTTTTTTTTTTGGTACGAGAGCAAAAACATTAATTCTCCATGCTTTTAGGCGTGATTGTATTTTCGCACAAATTTGGCCTGAAGCAGAAAAGGCTCTTTATATATTACATTATCAAGTCTTACTCAAGACTTGTGGGGTGTAAAAGTGGGACTCAAGACTTGTGGGGTGTATGCTTACATTTATTGTAACGCGAGTAACACTCAATTTCGTTCATAAGCGCCATTTTCTACATCCATCTGAACTGTTTTAACAACTACAATAGCCCCAGGTGGGGGTATGCCATAATGGCTATTTAAAGTATAACTTTCAAACCCCTAACAAAGAAATTCATATTTGGGGTGAATCATGTAACGAGAAAATTTCTTCAGCCCGCGAACTCGGTTTTAATTCGGTTCGGATCGAGTTTGCAATCCCGTTAAAGAGTCTAATGATAGGTTTTCCACCCCAAACATCAGGAAAATTAGTTCTAAAACCCCAAACTACCGAATTCCAGCATACATTTTTTTCACTCTGTGAAACTTTTATGGATTTATTTTCGATTTGCCACGAGATTAGAAATTCGAAGATTGGATTGAATAATTTTAAGTAATATAAAATACAATATTTTTGCTGTTTATAACTGCAATAAATGAAACTTCTCTTGGCAATTTTACATAAAATAAATCAATAAAAGAAAATGACACTCAACTGCCTATCTTTTAACAACAGGAGCGGATTGACTTCTGAGATGGCCGAGGAGGATGAAGTAGTTAATACTGTAGATGCGATTTAAGAAAAAAAAAAGTTCAGTAAATCTAGATAGTGATAAATTTTGAAACATTATAACAAAATTTAGTGATAAATTTTGAAACATTACAGAAGGTAGATCGCACTTTATGGAAACGATTTTGCAATTTGTTTTCGGCATTTGCATTTTGAGATAAATATTTGGCAAATTCAGAATAATCGTCTGCTATTGTTTTACTTAGAATGGAATGAAAAATAGAAGATTTATTTTGAAAATAGATCCTAAAATTGATAGATAGCGCGAAAGTTACGTAACTGCACTTTTCGGGGACAAATATTCGTATCAACAAATTATAAAGCGGTGTAAAAAAATTTCGGTTATGGCGTTTCAAGCATAGGTATTTATAATATACTACATTAGAAAGGGAAAGACAGTCTAACTGAAAGTAAAAATGAAAACATGACCACTAAACCTCATCCTAAGACTTCGAACGCAGGTAAATATCAAGAAAGTGAAGTCTCTGATCCTAAAAGAAAAATCGCCGACTCAAAGATCCATTGCATCGAAACTAGGGATGTCTTCTGGCACAGTAAGTAAAATCATTCATAAAGATTTGAAATTTAAAAAGATGTTTAAACCTAAAGTTCATATGCTTTTGCCAAAGCATATTGCTGACAGAAAAACAAATTGTAGAAAATTATATGAAAAACACCTAGCTGCTGAAAAATGAAAATTTGTGGTAACACTCGATGGGGCATGGGTGTATTTAAGTGATTGTAGTAAAAAAGGATCAATTTTCTATTGCTCAACTGATAGGAATGACCGTACGAAATGGCTACGTCAGTGTACAGAAAAGTTCTCAAAGGAGCTCATGATAGTACCAGGATTTTGTTACAACGACAAATTAAAAATAAAAACTTTTTGCCTTAGTCTCATCTTACATAACCAGCATTAATAAAATCCCGGCCTTTCTTTGGCTACTTGAACCAATACTACCGCGTTCATAAACTTGTAGCTAAAGCATACGCTTAGGTCGATCTCAGCACACACATTTTGATCATTCAAATTTTATTTAAGTATGTTTCAGGCCTTAGGGATGTAGGATCTGATGATCTTCCAAACAGGGGGGGGGGGGGCTTAGGCATAAGAATGTTGAGACTTCCTGATTTAGTAGGTAAAGATCGTGGCAGTTCACAAGTTGACCATCACTGAGTCATAAATTCCCCTCGTTTTGTCGAACTGTCGTTAAATACAATATCTCCCACTGAAAAAAAAAATTCCGAAGAATAGATATTATTCTTATATGCATATGACTAAACTTCGGAATGCATCTACTGTGAATGATTATAAATATCAAAAGAAATCTCATGTCAACATGTCAAAATATCATTATTTAATGAAATATTTTTCTCTACAAAACAGCTCCCTAATTGGTATCATTCACGCATCTTTTTCCTAGATTTAAATACATAAGAAAAAAGAGGATCAATATGCTTCGATCAGACAAGGTAAAATGACGAATCATTGAATAAAGAGAGAGCTTACGTCTTATGGATGAGTTGTCTGGATCCCTGATGGGAGCTGAAAAAAGATTATAGAGCCTTTATAAAATTATTTCTATTTAGGATTACTAAAATGAAGAGAAAGTTAAGATTAAAATAATATAAGCAAATTTCAGTGGTTTTCGAAAGCATTTGTCTCGACCTTTTTTTGGTAGAAAATATCCCCATCATCGAAGTGTAACAAAAACTATTTCTAAATAGTCCGTGAAAACCATGGGTCTAACAACATTTATTTATACATAGATATAAAATCATATGGTCACACACAGACAATGAAATTATTTCACTCATATTAACAATTAGATGGACCTCTGTTTCTACATATCCCTTTCCTTCTCGCTCCCGTCAAAATTACGGGGTTGAGGTTTCGCCCTTTTATTTCTCGTGCTTGTGATATTTCCGGGCTGGAGTCTTCAAAAGTAACGCAACAAAATGACTAAAAACAATCCATTTCATTTACCCTGAAAAATTTTATCTTATTTTAGATACCAGATGGCAGCACCAGACTATATATACTGTAATTGGGGATGGTTTTTTTTTTTAACGAGGTGTGGCAGATCATGAAATAAATGGAATCCACCAGGAAAAATAGGTACTAATTTTACTGTTTTCTTGAAAATTATGCGATCGTTAAGGGGATATCTAACTGATGGAAAGGAAATATGTACTGAAGCCCTAATCAGGAACACTGCCAGGGGGTATGAAGGTGACCTACTTATATTACTGCAATACTATTTTTCAAAAACGAATATATATATATATATATATATATATATATATATATATATATATATATGTAAGTTAAAAACAAAGTTTTTGAACCCAAGTACGTAATAGATAATTTGAATTTACAAATATGCCATATTTATATTTATGTATAACATTAAGTTCACTTTTTCTACATATATCCAAACTTTCATCATACTGCATATTTATCAAATTTTACGGATTTATGATTTTGAATATTGATAGTGAAGATCAATAAAAAATACTTACATAAAGACAAAGACCCGGCTTCTTTGTTTATCTCTGACACTAGTAAAACAAAAATGATACAATAAGTTGAAAATTTATAGTAAGTCCTTATGCAACAAAATACAAATTTACAATTATTCATATTATATATATATATATATAACTCATGGCACAACAGTCTGAATCGCTTTTCAGCATTGAGGAACAAGACCTGCGGTGCCCAACTCCGCTTTCATTACCGTGGGCTTGAGGTGCCATACAGCATATGTCTCGGTCAGCTGGTCAACCTGACGCGGGAACCCCCACAATTAGTTCCCAAGCATGCTTGGTCTTCATTTTATCGATTCACTTAAGGGATGGAAGGCATGAATCGACCTTGCCCAGTCGCAGGGTCGAACCCTGCACGTGTGGTGTGGCAGCTTGACGCTTTTAACCACTACGCCACCAAGCGTCATATATATATATATATATATATATATATATATATATATATATATATATATATATATATATATATATATATATATATATATATATATATATATATATATATATATATATATATATATATATATATATATATATATATATATATATATATATATATATATATATATATATATATATATATATATATATATATATATATATATATATATATATATACAGGGAGGTCATAAAAAAACTTTGCCTATATATTGACTTCTAGTGGCCTTTCCGTTCAACCGATCGAAATGAGATTTCATATATAGTTATTCAGAGATATGAGCGCGGGATTCTGTGACGCAAGAAAGTGACGCTCATGGTTACGGTTATCGATGTAGATACTCGGAATTTTCGAATGGCAACGCTAACCTTTTCCGTCGCAAAATGCCCAGCGCATGCGAAAACCCTAAAGAGCGTTGGTACGGTACGTGTATCACAAAATACAGACGCGTTATGCACGCACAAAAAACAGCTTTGCGAACGGCAAACAAAAACACAATGATGGCATCCATGTTGAAAATATGCAATCCCAATAAAAGTTTTCTTTTGTCCGATCTGCGTTGTCATCAGTGATTGGTGTCTTGCCTCTACCATATGCAAATTTCCTCCGTGCACCCCCGATATTGTTTTGTAGGCCGTTCGCAGAGCTGTTATTTGTGCGTGCATAACGCGTCCGTTTACACTGATACACATACTGTTCCAAAGCTATTTAGGGTTTTCGCATGCATTGAGCATTTCGCGAAGGGAAAAAGTGGGCGTTGCCCTTTAGAAAATTTTGAATTTCTGTATCTATAACCGTAACTGTAAGCGTCACTTTCTTGCCGTTCACAAAATCCCGAGCTCATACCTCTGAATAACTATATATGAAATCTGATTTCGATCGGTTGAACGGAACGGCCGCTAGATGTTAATACACTGGCAAATTTTTTGTATGACCACCCTGTATACATATATATATATATATATATATATATATATATATATATATATATATATATAGTAATTTCAGAAAACATAAATATTACGTTAGTAAGAGACAATTTTGATTTACAAATATGACATATTTATACTTTACATAGAACATGTAGTTCACTGTTTCTGAAAAAATACTGTAAAAAGCACTTACACGATGGCAAAGGGTCGGCTTCTTTATTTATCTCTGACACTGGTAAAACAAGGGATTTTAAATTAGATGATTATTTATAGTTAGTATTTTTACAACAAAATAGAAATTTACAAAAACTATAAATATATATATGAAAATGAGAAAGACAACAAAGTTTTTATAACCTAAGTACGAGATAACTTGAATTTACAAATATGTATTTTTAATTAAATTTACTATTATTTCACCTTTGCCCGATTTCTACTCATTTTGCATTCAATTACTAAAGCAGATGGTTATAAAGAAAGTGACATTAACAAGTTGTTTCTGTTGGATTTTTTTTGCGTAATTAGTATTTAGTAATTAAATTATTTAACATAATTGAAGTACTAAGCCTTACTAAGTATTTCTATCTCTAGAACTTGTTTCACACATTTATACAAAAATTATACGCTTATGCAAGAAGTTTTGTACGTAAACAACAATTAAAAATGATTGTTTAATAGAATTTGATTGTAAATACATTGTATTTATGCAAAGGACAATATATGAAAACAATAATAACGAATATGTATAAAAGCATTATAGCAAAATAAAAATTTTTTAAAATACTTTTGAGAATAAAATGGAGATGAAAGTTAAGTTTACTTGTCCAGTAGCAAATTTTCACCCTTGGAGTAGCATTTAGAGACCATACATACTTTATTTACTTGAGCAGACGATATGATTTGTGAGCAGTTTAACTATTTGCATTCTTTTATGCTGCAAACCGCCTATAGCAGACAGATCTATTTTCGGTATACATCGGTGAATAAGAAATCTGTAAATATATACTGCAAATAATGAAAACAGAAGTGATTATAAAATAATGTACCATTTTTGGCAGAAACATTTATCGCACTTAAAAATGGAGAGCATAATTTAAACTCATACATGATTTAATGCATGGTTAGATTTTCAAAAATGTTTTTGAACATTATACAAAATACATATATAAGATACCTGTAATATCTCAGTAAACATTCTTCAAAAATACAAGTAAAACGATACAAACACAAAATGGTTCCAAGTAACATAACATAGATTAAAAACAACATATAATACTAAAATAATTATAATCAGATATTTTCATACCAATAATCAAGAGAGAGCCTGAGTAACAAAACACACAATGCAAGAATTGATAAATAATTTGAATGTAATACATAATGAGCACATAGTTCGTACATTGCATATCATAAAATAATCCTCAAAGAAACAACTTTTATAGAGAGCATATGGTGTTATACAAGACACAAAAATAAAATTTTTACTTTCAATAATGAGCACATGGTTTACGTGTACATTTCGATACGATAAGCATTTTTATGTGTAACACTAAAAAAACCCAGCATTTTTATGAATAGAGAGCATATGGTGTGTTTAATACTCGAAACAAATAGCATTTTTTATGAATAAAGAGCATATGGTATTTGTATATCACTCGTTACGAAGATAACTTTTTCATTTTAAAGAATAAAGAGCACATATTTTAACACAAAATAGAGAGCATATGGTGTTATACAAGACACAAAAATAAAATTTTTACTTTCAATAATGAGCACATGGTTACGTGTACATTTCGATACGATAAACATTTTTATGTGTAACACTAAAAAAACCCAGCATTTTTATGAATAGAGAGCATATGGTGTGTGCAATAGTCGAAACAAATAGCATTTTTTATGAATAAAGAGCATATGGTATTTGTATATCACTCGATACGAAGATAACTTTTTCATTTTAAAGAATAAAGAGCACATATTTTGAACACAAAACTCAAATAAAAAAACACAAAATACATATAAGACAAATGCAAGAGCATTCGGTATAATAATAACACTAAAAAAAATACAAGTCGAATTAGAAGCACCAATATATATCTTTGCATTATGATGAACAGAAAAATATGCCTCCCAAAATACTTACATCGTGCTTACTTACTTGTGAGTCCATAATCAATTAAAGTTTTCCGGTCTTTTACTTTAACAACTTACGTAAAAACGACGAAATCAACTTTAGTTTCCTTTGAAAGGGTCGTTCTGCTTTCAGTACAACTTGTTTTTGTTCCGAAATCCACAATCTAACTGGAAAAGAATATATATATATATATATATAATATAATATTACATACTTTTAATTTCTTCCATTTCAGTTGAAACTTTAAATTCAATTATTTTTCATACATTTCATTTCTGTTTAAGTAGATAAAACTGCGATATCTGATCCATTTTTATGAATATTGCAGTTTTCAGATTAACTTATGCTCTTGTAGCAAGATATAGATCCTTAATGTAGAATTGTTTTTAAAAAGTACATATATGTAAAAATTATTATATTATTTGAATTCCTTATTTGAATAGTGGTCCAACTGCAATTTAAAAAAAAAAACAGAGTTAACGTCACTTTTATGTTCATACAAGTCAGTTCTATCTTATTTTAAAACTAGCACACCTCCAGCTTATTTCTGCAGAAACAGAGCACATTACAAATGAGACTTCAACAGTCATTTCTTAGCACTCACTAGACTTTAAGGCTTTGTACCTCAAAATGAACAAGAATGGAGTTCTACCACTATTCAAATAAGGTCTTTATTTAAATACTGAACCTATTCATTTAAAATTTACAAAAGTGAATTATTTTTACATTTAACTCTTCATCGGGCGCGCCTGTGTACAGAGTGCAACATTTTCGTAATTTGGAATGGTTTGAATGTTCTAAGCACTTTCTATTTATAGCTACACCCTTTCTAATGCAGGTCTGATTTTCTGACCCTTGTATTCTTTTCCATTCATTGGTAGTCGTGATTTAACCGTGGTAAACCAAAGATTATATTGGATTGCAATACGACAAAATTATGAGTTGATATAGTAGATGAAATGTGCAGGTAATCCATGGTATTCCGCATATCACGAAGATGGACAATCTCATTGTTTTTTTTAGGTTTTGGGATATAATAGGAATCGATTCGCAAGTTGTCCTCAGATGCATTAAACCGGACAGTTTTGAAATAAGGCGATTGTATCTGCATTATTTGGCCTTTAATTGTAAATATATCTTAATATTATCAACATTTTATATCTTGTCACAAAACGCAGAATTAGTATTTTCAGTTTGAAAAAAAAAAGTTTATTACAAAAAGGATAATCAAGGTTGAAAGAGACGTTGCACTTTGTGCAACGCGCGCCTGCTGGTGTTCCCAAAAATTGACGCGTCCGCTGAAGGGTTAAACAATCAGGTAAACAAGAAAATAGTATTTATTTAAAATTTCACATATGCGAAACCATGATACTCTAAAAAATATCATTAAATAAACACTTTTTTTACATGCATGTTATAACGCCACACCACTTTTAATTCTACTCCAATATCGTCTTTCTCCGTTATACAGTGGACGCTCGTTAATTCGAACTCTGTTAATTCGAACTTTCGGTTAATTCGAACTAATCCCAAGGTCCCAAAAAACTTGTATTGGAGTTAATGTTAAAAATATCTCATTAATTCGAACTAAATTTTTATCACTTCGGTTAATTCGAACTAAGAATTTGACAAAAAAAATTCTTTTTCCTCGTTTAATGGAGAAAATACACACTGTATTTATTATTTTGTGTGTCAAAATTTCTTTTCTGTGTAAAGAGGCCCATGCCTGCATTCCTGGACTATTGCATGTCCGCTAAACGTTAGTAGCTATTGTCCTTCTTATTAGTGCTAAACGGAAAAAGCAATTTTCCTTTATTCGGATCGATTTTCTTAGAATTTCAGAAAAACTAGTCTTTACTATAGATTCTAGGGAGCTGCGTCAGTTATAACTGCAGTGCAGACAAGTTAATGTGCTCTAGTTTTTCTTCCTCATTGTGTGGTGTGAACGTGTAAAAATTCAGGATGTCTACACGTGGAAAGTGCAAAACCCTAACTTTGGAGACAAAGGTAGAAATTTTAAAGAAAGTAGAGAATGGCGAATGTAAAACAAAGTTAGAAGCTGACTATAGAATTAAAAAAAATGTATTGTCAGCTAATTTGAAAAACAAGGAGTCAATTTTATATTCATGGGAAAAATCAAAATTTGCTAGAGGGAGGAAACGCATGGGAAATGCGTCCCAAGAAGTTCTAGAAAAAGCTCTTCTGCTATGGTTCCAGAATGTTAGATCTCTAAATTTTCCGATAAATGGACCCCTAGTGCTGACGAAGGCTGATGAATTGGCAATTTGAATGGGTATTGAAGATTTTAAATGCAGTGATGGATGGCTTTCTCGATTTAAGTCAAGGCACAATATTTCTTATCAAACTGTATGTGGCCAAAGCTCTGATGTAATCGAAGACGTATGCACTAATTTCGGTAGGAAACTGCCAGGGCTTTTCTCTACTTACCTGCCGAAAGATATTTCTAATGCGGCCATAATTGACAAAGCCATAATGGACTCTATTAAAACTCTGAAAGCATTTATTGAGATGGAACCTTCCTCTGAAAATGAATTGAAATGTTTACTTCAAATCGAGAAGCTGGCTGTAAAATGTAGGCATCATAAACAGAACCAAACATCCATTTTACAGTTTTTCCCCCAAAGTGTAATTCATATTTTTAATAAAAGTTTACTTTATACTGCATATCTTCTGATTCATTTTATGATTAATGTAAGTCTGTATTGCTTTTTAATATGTTTAACTTTAGATAACATAGTATAATATATTTTCTGGGGTTATACATACTAGGAGAGTTTCTTCTTCAGTGATACACACTTAAAGTTATATATTTTATCTTAACATCGGATAATTCGAACTTCGGATAATTCGAACTTTTTTCTGAGAACCTTCGAGTTCGAATTAACGAGCGTCCACTGTATAACTAACTTTCGCATTCTTTCTCAATGCGTCTGGATGTCGTCTAGGTATATGGCGGTACATGGGTATATGGGTATATGGGGTCCCGTGGTATATGGGGTCCCGTGGTAAACAAATACTAAATTTAAAATATGCTGGCGTGAGCGTCGGTTCTATGGACTTTAATATTGAATCACGGATTAACAGGACACCATTATTCATTCTCTCTACTTGTAAATATGTAAACAGGTTCTGCTCCTTTACATTTCATATAATATGTTGAAATGTTCGATAGCCATAATGCATTTAAACTTATAAGACTATTATTCAGCTGAACTGAATTAATTTTTTGGAATTTATGTGTCCAAGGCCCGACCATCAAGCCGAATGCCCGTTCGGCTGTTTTCCCGTATATCGTCGTTTTTCCCATCTATAGATTCGGTATTTTATGCATACCTAAAAGATGAAAAAAAATAATGAAATTCAAATAGTAGGTTTTTCTGTCAAAAAATATTCAGATCTCAAAGATCAAGTTTTTCTGTCATCAGGTTTACAATTTCTCGGTGCCGAGAAAAATGCAATTTTTCAGAGAATGCGTTTAATTATTTCATATTATAAGAATGACTTATTTTCAAATTATAACTCATCATTTTCACGAAAGCTTGTTTCGTAACGTTTAGATTATGTTTCTCAATATCAGAAATGGATATAAAGTTCTAAAGAAAGAAGAAGATGGACTTTACAAGAAATTAGATGCCTCTAAAATTCCACTGCTAATTTGTAAAAATTCACCAAAGAGAGTGTAACTGTGCATAATAAACATATTGACACGAAGTAAAAACTATGTTGAATCGATAAATTGGTAGCCTTTGACGAAAAATAAATTTTTTTATTTAAATAAAATTGCGTGACAGGCGATATTGTATGTTTGTTATTTTCACATATTGGAGCCAATAAATAAGTTAACTATGCATGAGAGAGGAAAATAATATTTCAGATACTTACAATGAACAGAAACTGTAAATTGCCATGAAATTCCTTTTGGAATATCGCTTTCAGGCTATCATATCCTTCAGGATACATTGTCAACACAGAAACCATCTAATGAATCATCGTCCTTGTAATTAATATATCAGTTCACCATGTATCTAATAAAAAATTATTAATTTATTGATAACTGTTATATAAATGCTATGAGTATTTTCCCTAAATTAATTATCTTAACGTCTTATATTGTCAGATGTAAATATCACACCAAATTTACTTCGCAACTTTTATGTAGTAAATATAAGCATAAATCATCCACCACAATTAAACTAAATAATCAAGGTAAACTAAATGTTTTTGTATATGAGGTAAATATAAATAAATCAAAAATAAATCATAAATAATGCTTTTTCGGGAATATTAAGCATTTTAATGACCTAATATCCAATGAATTTTACGGCAAAAATTTAAACTTCCTTTTTGTTGTTAACTTTGAAAAGTCACTGAAATGAACCAGTAAAATATATTCTAAAATTCAAATTAAGTAGTTGGATTGAAACTTACTAATTTCCTGCAGGAAGAAAGTTAATTCCAATATCGCACAGAATTAACTTGATTTCATTTGGTTGAACATGGCTATTTTAAAAAAGTGTTATACATTTGAGTTATTTTTTTCATTCAGGAATCGGAGTTAATTCTTTCTCGTTATTTCTCAAAATAATGTGAAATTCAAAGCATAATTTATTATCCATTAATACATATATTTCTTCTCTCTATTTACTTGTCTTAGAGTTATTTATCTATGTGCAGTGAAAGAACATTGAAAATGTTTTCGAAGTAGTTTTATTTGGGCTTATCAAAGTTGCCAATACGGTTATAAACCGATCTAAAAAATATGAAATTAAAAGTGCATTCGAAAGATGAAAAAACGAACCATAAAATTTAACAATAAAAGTATGCTTTTGGAAGAATACTTTTATTGTTTGGAAGCAGACGTTTTTTAAGCTACTTAAAAAATATTTTCGATGTTCTTTCACTACATATAGATAAATAATTCTAAGATAAGTAAACAAAGAGAAGAAATGTATGCATTTATGGACAATAAATAATTAATTTTCTTATGTAATAATTTACATTATATACCGATAGTTTATGATAATAACTCTTACCTTTTTAACTTGAATATTTCTAAAAACAAACGTAATTGCTGTTGATGTTGATGTTGCTAATGCTGTTTGTCCTGAAGTGTTCCAGACTAGGTCGATATAGGCTTTGCGGGGTGAAACGTGCCGCTCCGGATTACAGCAGCTCCACAGGGGTCGGAGTACATCTTATCAACATGCCACTTCATTTTGACCGAGTAGCACAGGGACTACACCTGGGGAGGTCGTACCCACTCCCAACCTTTCTTACTTCACAGAAGGACAGCAATGAAATTAAAAACATTAATCCACAAAGGAACAAGCTACTTACAACAAATGTACACATTTATATCACGGAAACAAAAGTGAAATTGTCGATAAAACGAGTATAGCATTTTAACATGTTATACTCGTTTTATAGTCCACATGCTATAAAATCGAGTGTCGCATTTATAGCATGTGGGATATAACTATTTTTATGTCTTACAATTTTTTATATTTTCATTTATTTATTGTCTTAGAAATTAATGATCCTGCTATGGGCAAAATGATTAAACTCATTGGGGGCATCTATTCTTTAACATTTTTCCTGATTTTAACTGATCATAGTGAATACTTTAACTGGTCCTAATGAATTTCAGTCAAGAATTTTAATTTTCGTTAAAAACAGTTTTTTAATTTCAGCGATTTTATATAATCCCATAAGATTTTATTTTAAACTACATTCTGTGTCAGTATATGTAAAAACATAACTTATCTACATTTTTTAAATGTATTAGTCGTTCAAGTTAAAGGCATATCATCATCAAAACTTTAGGACAACAATTACGTTTTGAACTAAGATTAACGCTTGAACTACAGGAAATTAAGATACATCGATATCAATCGTCATGGATATAGCCTCCATTCACTACATCCGTCAATTTTTCACCGATTTCGGACTGTATATTACTATGAAATGCGTCTATGCATGAAAAAAACTGGTTAAATACATAAAACTATTGACATTTTCAGAATTTTATTTTACAATTATTTTTGATTTACAAGATTTTGAACTTTAATATATCCGGAAAACACATATTCCTGTTTTACTCTTTTTACGTAGGATAGCTTTAAAAAAATCGCCTTCAGAAAAATGAAAAAAAAATATAAAATTTTTATTTTTAAATTTTTTTTATATTAGAAGTAAAGGAAATCCTTTTTAGCATAAGCTTTGCTTTAGGGATAACATATTTATTAAAAACAGAACAAAGAAAACGCTGGTCAAAATTCCATAGAAATTCCACAGCAACTAATATATATATATATATATATATATATATATACATATATATGTATGTATGTATGTATGTATACATATATTTATATACATATACATACATACATATATATATATATATATATATATATATATATATATATATATATATATATGTATATATATATATGTATATATACATATATATATATATATATATATATATATATATATATATATATATATATATATATATATATATATATATATATATATGTATATATACATATATACATATATATATATCCGAAGAGGATCCACATCAAGGAAGAAAAAAAAGAAAAAGAAATATTAGAGGAGAGGAAATAGGAAAGGAGGGATAGTTCGCTGGGGTACCTCGGGATTGCGACACCCGTGTTTACCTAAAGAAGGTAGACCCCCTGAGGAGCATCCGATGTGCGAACTGCAGACAAGTGTCCAACATGATCATTTACACACGAATAAGAGAGCGGAATCTACGTTCGAGCCGAGCTTTACGTAGCTTACCCCTCACGTCTGTACGCCGTCAAGTCCGATTACAATGGTGCTTCACTCGAACAACTGAGAACTGTGCTGACTGAGGAAGTATAGTCTTTAGTGACGAGTACCATTTCCAACTGTTTCCTGACGACCACCGAATACATGTCTGGAAACGTCCAAAGAAGTGTGGGGATCCTACCTTTACTTTCGCACGGCACACTGGCCAACAACAGGACGTTATGGTCTGGAGTGGCATTTCCTTTGATAGCAGGACCTGTTTGGTAGTCATTAGTGACTCACTTACAGTACAGCTGTACATACACGACATGCTGCGACCCGTTTTGTTTCCGTTCTTCATGTGCCACCTCGGACTTACCTTTCAACAAGATAATGCTCTGGCGCATATGACACGTGTTGCTATGAATTGTCTTCAAACTTGCCGAGCACTTCATAGGCCACCTAAGTCGCCTGATCTCTCCCCCATAGAGCACATTTTGGACGTGATGGAAAGCCGATTACAACTATTCCGGAATGTTGCCGATTTAGCCTGGCATTTGGAGACAGTTCGGCAAGTGATCCCGCAGGACACCGTCCATGCACTTTATCAGTCTATGCCACGCTGAATGACAGCTTGCATCCAGGCCGGAAGTGGACAAACGACGCATTGACTTGCACTTTGTAACGATCAAACTGTGGAATAAATCATTCAATTGTTCTGAAATTTTAATATTTTTTTCTGTGCATGTTCTTCGCATCCACCAATTTTTGTCGAAACTGGACAACTCCTTCTTGGTGCTTCGATTTTTTTGTACCTAATTATTCTATTTTATGTATTGCCAGGAACATAAAATAGAATAATTAGGGTTAAACTGGTTTAAAGCTGGATGAAAGGATGAGATATAATTGCTAAACGCCCAATTTTCAATGAGATATTACACGAAAATACCAACAGATGGCGATACATTGTCTATCTCTTGGGTTTGGGGGAGCGTAGGCTTGAACAATCAGCAGAAGATTGCGTCAGATATCGAATTTTCGATAGAGCATGACGCTGAGTCACAGATCACGAGATGTTGACTAACACCCGCTTAATTTCAATGCGTGAAGAGAACAAAAGGCATATTAGTTAGGGTCGCCGTTATATGTGGACGCATGTCGTGGGGCTGAGAGATGAGGGAAATAGCGGATTGAATTGAGTTTTAATTAATGTAAATAAAGAAAGCCATAATATATATATATATATATATATTACGGTTGGTCGATTTTTACTCTTTTTAAAAAATCGAAATCGTCAGTTGTGGGAAAAGCTGTGCATTGCGATTAAATGTTTGAAATTTTTATTTTCAATTAACATATATTTAGCCCTCCCCCGCCCGGGCCGTGAAGTTTTTTCAAAAACGTATGATGATGTAGCAGCTAGGTTTAGCCCCGCTTATTTCCTTTGTATTGCTATTTGTTAATATTTGTATGTTCTGTTAATTTGTATGTTGTGTTAATATATGTATGTTGTGTTAATATATGTATGTTACATTAAATTACGTGTCTGTTTTCTTGGAATGTATCTTCCTTAAAAATGTTCAGCACAAATAACGACGCTTCGAATATTCTACGGGCGACCGATAACTTTTGAACACAGCCTATTGCGGCAGATTCCGCTGATACGGCGAGAAGTTTTAGTAAACACATTTTTTATTGATTTTTAAAATTCTTTAGTACCAAAAATTTTAACCACCTGTAGTGGAAATTTTTGCAAAGCAAGACACATTGTTTGCGAATTTTTTTTTTTTTTAAATTAAAATATATTTAGGCCCCCGCTTGGCCCTTGAAGTTTCTCCGAAAACGTAAAAAAGGCATTTTTTATTTATTTTTAATATTTTATGTACGAAAAATTTTAACCGCCTGTAGTGGATATTCTTATATAGAAAGTCCTTTTGTTTGTGAAAAAAATATTTTGATATTGTATCATATTTAAAGCCCCCGCTAGGCCAGCGAAATTTGTTTTGAATTTCACCGATAGATTGTGTGATTATACTGCACGGTTTCATAAAAAGTTTCATAAAAAAATCATGAATATAAAGAAGTCTACTGGAAAAATAAGTGAAGCTTCGAAAGTTAAATTTAGAAAGTTTCAAAATGATGCAAAATCTACACTGTTTGATATCTCAACATTGTAAGTGACATGAATTTTCATTGTGCACATGGGAGAAATCAAGAAAAGTGCCGGTTGTGGAACAAGAATTTTTGAAGGACCAGAGATCTTGGACGAAAATGTATATGTGGAATTTGGATACTAAAATCACTAGGGTGCAAAAACTTAGAGTGGCAAGGAAAGCAATGGATGCTGAACGTGTGAATAAGCAAAAATCTCAAACTGAGACAAATAACCAACCTCAACAATGTGAAAGTATTATTGATGGTAGATTTACTTCTGAAAGTGATGATTTTTATTTTGATGAGGATTTTAAGCAAGTTGCTATATCTTCAAAAGAAGTGGGCAGCTCCATAAGTGTATGCAAAAGTTTGGTTTCTCACTAAAAGTGAGCCATCATGCACAGCTGGTACACATAATCTTTGGGAGTTATACACTACTCAAGATATCTGAGCGATGAGCTGAAATTAGTAGTGGATTCTGTAATGCAAATGAATGATTTTATGGTCACCTAGAAAACCTGCTGATTGCCATGATCAACGACAAACGAACCTATGTTAGGAAATTAGGCTTCAGATGAATCATGAAGTTCCAATCACTTCCCAATGAAACAACTTGTAATTTTGTCATTCCGCATCTCAAATTTCCCGCAAACTTCTGTGCAGAGCTGATCAATCCGAAGAAATGTTCACTTACAGAACCTCCACTGACTAAACATATACCCTGTGTGAAAAATTGAGAAAATGGATGAAATAGGTGGCTTTATTGAAAGTAAGCTGTGAACTCTCCCATGCCGTACACAAGATGTCGAAAAGGCAGTCAATTATAGAGTCAGAGGCATTCTCACCTATATGTGGAACGAAAAGTCGAGATGGATTTATACATATAACATTGGCGTCTCGAAAGCTGATGCCAAACTTTGAAAATAAGGCAAAATATAAAGTGTAAGATTGCTATATCACTAAACAAGGAAAACAAATGCGCCCATATTTGGTTGGAAGGGTGAGTGGGTGCGGGAAGAATTCGAATGCAGTCAGCTCATCGTGTTGAATTCTGGGTTATTCTGCCATAATTTTGGCAAAACAAGCAAAGACCTGTTTTAAACCTTTGACACAGCTGGCACATTGAGTTTAATAATGACTTTAATTTTTAAAATATGTTTATTCTGTTTCAAAGGGCTAAAATATCAAAATTTCGCCGGCCTAGCGGGGGCTTTAAATATGATATGATATCAAAATATTTTTTTGGACAAACAAAGAGTCTTGCTATGCAACAGTTTCCACTACAGGAGGTTAAAATTTCTGATACGTAAAAGATAAAAAATAAATAAAAAATGCATTTTTTTTACATTTTTGGAGAAACTTTGAAGGGCCGAGCGGGGAGACTAAATATATTTTAATTTCGAAAAAAAATAATACAAACTATTTGATAGCAATACACAGCTTTTCCCACCACAAGCGATTTCGATTTTTAAAAAAAGTAAGAAATGACCCACTCTAATATATATATATATATATATTCTTTTAAAAAGGGCAAAACACGAAAAAATACATTCAAAGATAAACAGTCTTCACATATTCTGACCCAGTTCAAATTTATAATAAAAGAAATATTTTATTGAAAATGAAAGAGAATGCATTTTAAATCAGCATCATTTTTCATGAAATGGAACCAAGCATAAAATAAATGATTGTACCATAGGCAAAATGATTAAAGACATCTGGAGCATTTATTCTTTAGTATTTTCCTTCCTATTGATTCAAATAAATTTCTGTCAAGAATTTAAAATTTTATTAAATTCAATTTTTTTAATTTAGGTGATTTTCTTTAATGCTATGAAATATTATTTTAAACTATATTCTGTGTCAGTATATGCAAAAACAAAATTTTCTTACATTTTCAGGGTGCATATCATCATACACAGTTTTTGAATAGAAATTCGTTTTTAATCAAGATGTAACACTAGAACTACATACAGATAAAATATGCTTGTATTTGGTTTCCTTCCCCAACTTCCGCCTATTGCGAACGGTTTATTGCTCTGAAATGCGTCTATTTATAAAAAGTTAAAGAAAAATATTAATGAAATTTTTGAAATGTTGTTTTAAATTTTTTAAAATTTATAGCATAATTAGCTTTTATGTACCCTGATTTAAAAACTTTATTTTAACTCTTTTTAAGTTGGAAAGCCTTAAAAAAAATTGTGTTCCGAATTTCTAAAAATCTATATTTCAAAATTTATTTAAAACTTTTTTCTTATCTTAGAAGTAAAGGAAACCCTTTTTAGCTTTGCTTTAGGAAAAATATTTTTGATAAAAACCGCTGTTCAAAATTCCATAGAGTTACGAGCGAGACTAGAGTTACGATAAGTGGTTATAACTACATCTAAAAATGAAAAATCATGAAAAATTACATTCCAATGTAATTAGAGTTAATATATCCTCACCCAACATTCAACTTTATAATAAAAAGGATATTATTAAGAAATAAAAATAATATATGTTAAACCAGCATCATTCTTTATCAAACAGAATTCGGCCTAAAATAAATGATCATGCTATAGACAAAATGATTAAACATATTTGGAGCATCTATTCTTTAATAACGTGTGGGCAAAAAGTCAGTAAAAATTTTGAAAATTTATAAAAACCAAAATGGAAAAATAACCAAAATAAAAAAAGGTTTGCAGTGTTAGCATCGCTAGGTCACGGGATTTTTTTAAGACAGGAAAAAAAAAACCTAAAAAAACAGCCGACAGGTGGCGCTGGTACCAGCGAATTCTGTGGAAATATGCAAATGAGACGGTTATAAGAACGTGCGCTTCTAATCCACAACTAGTTCACCGTTGTTCTGCGATCCGCCGAGATGTGTCATGTATACATCCGGACCTGCTGCATTCTTCCGTTGCTAGATTTGCAATGCCTTATACCATGTGGTGGGGGTCATGTGGAACACCTACTGCTGTAATAAACGATTTAGTAGCATTCTTTTCGTTATTTGTGTATCTTTTCTTTGACATGTGTAAGTCAGCGCAACCTGTCGGCTGTTTTTTTGAGATATTTTTTTTCCTGTCTTAAAAAAATCCCGTGACCTAGCGATGCTAACCCTGCAAACCTTTTTTATTTTGGTTATTTTTCCTGTTTTTATGAATTTTTAAAGTTTTTATGGACTTTTTGCCCATCCGGAATTTTTATGAACTGATTCCAATAAATTTCTGTCAGGAATTTAAAATTTGTTAATTACAATTTTTTAAATTTAAATGATTTTATTTTATCCTGTGAAATTTTACTTTAAACTTCATTCTGTGTCAGTATATGCAACAACATAACTTGCTAACATTTTAAAATTGTATTATTCATTCAAGTTAAGTGCATATCATCATCCACAGCATAGGAAAGTAATTCCGTTTTGAACTAAGTTAGTTAAAATATATATTTACTGTATATCTACCGGCACAGGTATGACATCCATTTCCAACTTTCCGTATTTTCCCCATCTTCTTCCCCGGAGATCAAATGCTAAAAGACTATATACTGACCACATGCAAAAGTGATCTCAGTCAGTATCGCTTTGTAATAAAATATTATCTTGAAACTAAAAGATATATTTTTAGTGTTTATTAAAGTTTAACTTGTAAATATTTTATCATCTACTAGCATTATTGCCCGGCGTTGCCCGGGTAGATATATGAAGATATAAAATTTTTCATGCATTCCATCAAAAAAATACTGGGCTGCACCCCCCGCTCTTCATGTTCATCTGGCCAGACAGAATGCGCTTAGCGCGTTTCTACTGAAATGATATACCCAGTCTTCTTTTGATGGAAAGCATGAAAAATGTTATATCTATATATCTACCCGGGCAATCATTCTTTAAAAATAATTTTATTAATTTTCTTCTGCCTTAATATAACTAATGGACTAATAGTTCGGAATGAAAGTTATGTGTCATTATGTTTCTCTGTTTAAAGAGCTTTTCCTCCCACTGCTTAAAAAGCCCCAAAACTCTAAAAGATTTATCTTATATGATTTCACTGAGTAAGTAATTCAAATACATATCGTATGTTAACTCTGTTTCGCGAACTTGGGGGAAAAAACCTGTAGAACTCTTAAATTTCTTCCCATTTTATGATCCTCAAACAATTAATATATTTAGATCAACAGAAGGCTTCCAAAAAACTTCCAAACTTAACTTTTCTTTTTTTTTCTTGCTTTTTTTTCCTAATTTTATTAAGTTCTATTAGTTTGAACGCCATTATCTAAAATTGTCTAAAGCAGCGGTTCTCAACCTTTTTAGACTCTCGATTCCACTAAACGTAAGAAAAATAAACACCTCCTCCCCCCCCCCCCCAGTTACCCCCAGACCAACTCTCAAACTTTCCCTCGCGTATCGAATTTGAAGGGTTGTCGTAAAGGGGCTGTCTCCACATTTAAGAGGTGCGCTTAAGGGCACAAAAATCATTAAAAAATTAATTTTAAAAAAACTAATTGAGCCCCAAATTTCGTTCTTCCTGATTTAAGTTTCTAGGGTCCAAAAGATTAACTGTGCCGAATTTGGTCCCGGTGGGTGAAACAGTCTATGATTCTATAGCGGACAAACAAACAGACAAGCTCTTTTATATATATAGATGTATTGCATTTTACACAAAGAATTTTTCAACTTTTTACCTTAATTCTTTTCAAACGTAAACTAAAAACAAACAAATTTCTGCCATATACAGGGTGTCCATAATTAAACTTCCCTACTTTAAAGTTGTCTAGAGTCGAAACTATTGTTCAGAAAGTTATGAAATTTTGTGTAGGACATATTGAAGGGATGGGAATTTGCTTGAGAGAATAAAAAAATTAGTTAAAAGTTTCACCACCAGAGGGCGTTTTTTGATGAATTACACATTTATCCAACATTTATTATAGTTAAAAATTATTACAACAAGACTTGTTCAACATGACAGCCATCATTTTCAGCTACCATTTGAAATCGTAAGATAGCATGCTCTACAGTTGACCGCAGTGTGTCCGGTGAAATGCTGAGAACATGTCGTGAAATGCTGTCTTTCAGCTCAGGTATAGCACTTGGTTTATCAAGACTGACTAGATGTTTCACAAGCCCCCAAATCCAAAAGTCGCATGGTAAAACAATTTCAATAACAAAGACCGAACTGGTAATCGTAACGATGACATTCTGATTAGCAATAGCAAGCACGCTGAAAACAAAATCTCTCTGAAAGTTTATAGGTTTTATAACAGCTTCTGCTCTACGTCGACAAAAATTAATTTGCACATTTAAATATTCTTCGTTCCTTCAAATCACTTGTCCGAAAATTAGTTATCGAACAAGTTTCCGATCGACAATGCAATCATTTTAAAGATTGCAAAATTTAATGAGTATGAGTTATTGTGTTAGGGTGCCTATAGATAAAAATATGGTGAAATCTTAAGTAAAGAACCAGTCGTAAATGTGTAATTCATCAAAAACGCCCTCTGGTGGTGAAATTTTATGAGTATGAGTTATTGTGTTAGGGTGACCTATGGATAAGAATATGGTAAAATCTTAAGTAAAGAACCAGTCGTAAATGTGTAATTCATCAAAACGCCCTCTGGTGGTGAAATTTTAACTAATATTTTTATTCGCTCAAACAAATACCCATCCCTTTAATATTTCCTACACAAAATTTCATAAATTTCTGAACAATAGTTTCGACTGTAGATAACTTTAAAGTAGGGAAGTTAAATTATGGACACCCTGTATAATTAAGATGATGTTCACATATATTTTATCAACAAATAAAATATATGTGAAATTTATTAGTGTAATTTTAAGTATGAAATGTAATATTTTTTTAAATACTCTGGAAATTATTTTTTTAACACTCACGAAAGCAGAAATCCGCGAATATATGTAAAATACGCAGATATTTGTGTTATGTTTAATTGAAATATTCTACTAGTTAAAAGCATGTACTTTTTAACCAACATAAATAATATTATGTCTATTTATGAAAGAGAACATGTAAGTTTCCTTCGTTTGTAATTGGAGGTAATTTTCTCATCAAAATATTTCCGAATTAGAGAAAAACCCAACGGTGATTTAGAATACGTACATTGTGCATTAAATTTAATGCCGTATACATTTTTTAAAAATACCTATTTTATCTTAAATTATCTCATACATGCAATCACTGTGATTCTCTCTCCCATAGGTTGTTATGAATTTTACACATATTTTCAAAATACTATGCTCTTCATTAATACATCAAAATACAGTTATTTCAATACACATTTATTTATAAAAGTTTCTTTCATAAGAAAAATATCATGGTTTATATAACACACAAATCACAATACTGTGCACTTCATTAAAATATGACAATAGGGTTATTTCAATACAAATTTATTTCTAAATGTTTCTTTCACAAGAAAAATCACGTTTTTTTATAATATAAAAATAACATAAAATACTTATGAGAGAAGAACTAT
The DNA here is from genome assembly GCA_907164885.2 of Dolomedes plantarius. Taxonomy (NCBI): domain Eukaryota; kingdom Metazoa; phylum Arthropoda; class Arachnida; order Araneae; family Dolomedidae; genus Dolomedes; species Dolomedes plantarius. Next base: position 77,500,951 of record OU015503.1, read on the forward strand.
AGTACTTCAGCTTTTAAGAACTTTTGTCCCATTTTTTCTGTAGGTTTACTGATTACATTGCTAGTTGTACTTTGTTATTGTTCAAAGTTTCTGCTACGCAGTCAGTGGCATATCTGGACAAGTTTCTGGCTAAGGCAGTTTTCTCACAGAAGTTTATGACAGAAACATTACATTAAGAATATTAAAAGTTCGTAGGTGCAAAACAAGTACATTTTGAAATATAAAACCGAAGGAATAGGATGGAGTCCTGGACTATGAAGCTGAAGTTCTGCTGAAAAAATACAAAGAAGGACTCAAACCAAAGAAATTTAATCACCAATACAATGAAATAGGATAGTACATCAAAATTTCAGATTTTCAACATATTTAAATGAAATGTATTTAATATTATAAGCCCCCAAAACTTACAACAAATAAAGCTCATAATCCAAATAAAACTTTTAGAGAGATAAACATAACTGATATCATCTAAAAGTACGTGTAAGGGAGTATTAACATTAAATTACACTTTTATATAGTACATCTTTAAAGGAATTTTACCGCAGGGAGTTTGTTTTATTATGCTATATATATTGCTAACACAATAAAATCATGGTAAGTTATTTATATAATAACTACGCATTTTGCATACGTTTAAAGCAAAACATTTCTCTTTAATATTATTATATATAAAAAATATACCCATTAAATGTTAAATTGGTTTCGCTGTTTTAAGTGTCCGTATGAATAATGAGCTAAGTAAAAAATAGTTCTTCAAGGCAACTTGCGTAGGAATGAGCATATTTATGAGACGATTTGCCTCTTACACGAGCCAAAGAAACGTAATTACTGATTGATATTAATAGGGCACTTTTGATTTTATGGTGTGATAATGTAGATCTGAAAAATATACATGGACTATTATTTGAAGAACAGAAATTAAAAAAAAAAAAAAATTGCTACTACCAATTTTACTTTGCAGTCAGCACTTTAGATTCATTCAATATTGATATAAATTCCTACACACACAGGACTGTTTAAACTCGTTTAGATTTGTTTTATCCTAAACAAAGCATCACAAATATCTCCTATCGAGATGGATAATTGGAACTTATACGGAAAACAAACAGTCGGGAATAAAAACATTTCGTACGGATTAAACGTTATTTTTAGCTAATTAATGGCATTTACAAATATTACTGTGGATGCATTTCTGTACAGCAATTTCTGTACAGCGATTTCTTTATTTCTACTAGTTTTCAATAATGCTTTTAAAATCAAACTCTTTTCATAACTATTACATTTTTTATAAACATTGCCGCTTTTGAAATAAGTGCAAGCCAAGAAATTTCCTGACTATTTTTCAATATTTTCTTTCGCCTCTAGTGGGAATAGTAGGCAATGCAAAAATTTAATAATAATAATAAATACTTTCTTCATATAGTTGGCTGCAATGCATGATTATGGATTAACAAAAGCGACTTCTGAATAATGAAAACATATCGTGTTTTCTTAGATAGCTAGCAAAGACGGCCTAATTTTAGAAGACCCTGATTTTCGACGTCTTAAGTGTGCTTAATGTACCTATGTGATAATATGCCACTGTTTACAATATATATGTATTCATATGATGAGATATTTCAAGATATACGTATGTATGACAGTAGTATGATGTATACAAAGAATAATTTTTAGAGACTTGCACGTTGTATTTAAAAAAATGATATCAGATATGCCAATTTAGAGATCATAAATTTTGTAGTTCCTCTATTAACTTCATCAGCAAAACGTTTTAATAAAAAATTATTTTAGAGACTCTTTTACAATTAATATTCAAGAACAAAACATCTAAACATGCATTTTAAACTACTATGTTTCAGTTTGATTGCAACGAAAGAGCTGTATCTTGACCTAGAGACAGTTTGGGAGAATAAGGGGCATCCGCAGTCATGCTGTCTTTATCACTTTCTTAATATTCTAATAATCTACCATGGCTAACCAAACAATGGGCTATTGACCAATTAGTTTGTTACCTATTAAAAATATAACAAAAAGTTCTGTCTGCCCACGAATACAAGAGTACTTAATAAAGACTATGACCGATATGTTGGAGTATAAATTTTTTCATGCAAAGTTACACGAGAAAGAAAAACGTCCAGACATCCAAAATTGTTTTAAAATTTACTTCATACGCTGTGTATACTTTTAATAAATGAATATTTCCGATTTACGTAAACAAGTAAGCAATAGGAACAGTTATTTGTTTAGAAAGTAAATTTAATCATTGAGCAACTTATTTACGTACTCTATTCCGTAAATACTGAGCTTACCATTCAAAAAGCCTTTGATAATGCTGACTCTCAGCCTTTTTAGCACTTTCGTCATTCGGTACATAAGTTTAAGTAAACTTTCAAGTGTACAGAAAGCTTGCATTACCCACATTTTTCTCCGAAGGAAAAATAGGATTTTTGTGTGAGTGGCTTAACGTATGAAATATTTTTGCTGGTATTTAGAAAAGAAAAACACAATAAACTTTTAATGCATTACAGCAAGTATATTATAAATTATTTAGTTTCCTGTGGTTTTAAGATTTGCAGAAAACAGAACCTTGATAACCACAGTTGGTAGACCAGCTTCAGTAGCAAGCTCATTAAAGGACTTACTAAAGTTCATTGTATTGTAAATGACATACTAATGCAGTCTCATTCTATGCAAATTTACGAAAGGCTGTTGTTTGATAATTATTTTAAAACGCTAACACTGAAATTTCCATGTAATATGATCATAACTTCATTAAATATATAAGAGCCCCACCGTATCAATGCAATGTTGATAAGACTCTGCTTTTCAAGCTGTATCTTTCCAATCAAATGTCCTTGGAGAAAATTTACTTACAACCATTACACGCATAAATGCGAAAGTGCTTACATATAACTTTCGTGATGTGGACAACTTAATGCAACAAAGACATTTCCTTTTCTAATTAGGTTTGTTTTTTATCTCCAAGGTCATCTTTTGCAGCGCAATTTGTTATCTTTGAACACAGAAACTAATTCTTTAAACATAAATTTCGTTACTTCTAACTGCATAGGTAAAAACTGCACATTATTAAATAGTTCCTTAATATAAAAAAGTCAGAAATAAGAAAATTTTGTTGTTATTTATTAGATTATATTGAAAAAAATTACCTTTTTATCCATGGGCTACTCGTCCTATTGGTCCTGAAATATGAATTTCACTTTAAGTATAAGGAGATAAATTCTACTCTAATATCATCAACAAGAGAACTGATGAAGGATAACATAGCCGATTTGGAGCATTATGGATGATTTTTCAAATGAAATAATATTTGTACACTTTTTCATTCTAAATTTGGATTCTTATTATCAGATAAATTTATAATATACAATATTGAGATATCCATTAATATTTAATAATAACACAAAATAAATAAATGTTTGAATTTATATAATTGTATTTGGGGAAAAGAAGAACACGAAATTGGGTTATCCATTCCAATCTCTCCCCCGTGTATTTGAATATCCTGTCAAAAACAATTTGAAAAGGTTGTAATAACATCTCCCTCATTAATATATATATATATATATATATATATATATATATATATATATATATATATATATATATATATATATATATATATATATATATATATATATATATATATATATATATATATATATATATATATATATATATAATATATATATATATATATATATATATATATATATATATATATATATTATATATATATATATATATATATATATATATATATATATAAATATATATATATATATATATATATAAATATATATATATATATATATATATATATATATATATATATATATATATTATATATATATATATATATATATATATATATATATATATATAATATATATATATATATATATATATTATATATATATATATATATATATATATATATATATATATATATATATATATATATATATATATATAATATATATATATATATATATATATATATATATATATTTATATATATATATATATATATATATATTTATTTATATATATATATATATATATATATATATATATATATATATATATATATATATATATATATATATATATATATATATATATATACGTATATATATATATATATATATATATAAATATATATACGTATATATATATATATATATATTATGCCAAAAAATATTATAATTACCTATTTTTTAACGTACCATCCGTGTCCTTTAAATTACCATTTTTATCATATTTCCATAGGAGACGTTATCTTGGGAACTCGCATATCTACGTGTAGTCATATCATGCCAAGACGATCAGAATTTGAGGATATTTCTCTCTGAAAAGCCCATTTTGTTAGAATTTAAGGGTAGAGAAGCTCAGAAATATACCTTTTTCAGGTTTTGGGGCTGGCCTATTTTCCTGGAAGGGAAGATGGAAGAGGGCTCTCTAGCCTACTTTGTTTTAAGAATTATCAATAGAAAGATAGTGTCTTTTCTCAGGCATTTTCAAAAAAATTAGTTCAAACTGAAAAAAATGATTGCGAAATGTTAGGTAGCGTAAAATACAGCCTTTGAAATACGTATTAATGTAGTTTACATTTCCTGTCGGATAATAGCAAAATATATATTATACTCTGTACCTATTTATTTAAGGTGTACCTTACTCTTCCAAACAAAGCCCTGTTGTGTGCTTTAATTACTGCACTGAATTACAGAAAAAAAAATTCAGTTACAAAATTATATAGAAATCAGATGTATTCTAAAATCTAGTAAATTTGGTAAATACTGAAAATCCTATTAGTGCGAGAAAGAGAGAAAAATTCAACTATCTGCTTATTAGACTTACGGAATGCATGATATACAGAAGGTCTTTCGCACTTCATGGAAACGATTTTGATAGTTAAAATTTATATATAAATGCCGTATTTTTTGCGGTTATTTGCTACTATTTGATAGCCATGGTTCTTGACAATAGCTCTAGCTCGAATTTCCCATGAAAGTAAACATTTTCTTAGTACTGTCATGTCAATTTTACCCCATTCCTCTTGACCGTTTTCCAAAGTCCGTTCAGTGTTCTTGGATGCAGGTTTCCTAAGGCTCTGTTTAATAAATCGAAAGCGCAAAAGTCCATTGAAGAAGCGTCAGGTGGTTTTACAGGAGCTTCATTAAATGGTATACACTTTATTCCTGTTTCTGATTCTTTCTTTGCTAAATAAGCGGCAGTTGATTTAGACGTGTGATTACATGCTTTTTATATATGAAGCTCAACTTTATCAATGTCCTTTCCATATAGGGCTGGAATTTCGTCTTCACAAATTGGTTCTAAAATTTTCTGCTGATAGTAGGGTGAATTAACTTTGGCTATACTTGAGACTTTTTGATTTTAACTTGCCATTGTAATAAAATCCTGCAACTATCATGAATCCTTTTCGAAACTTTTCTGTACACTGACGAAGCCATTTCGTATGGTCATTCCCGTCAGTTGAGCAATAGAAAAATGATCTTTTTTTTTATTACAGTCACTTAAATAGACCTACGCCTCATCGAGTGTTACCATAAATTTCCATTTTTCAGCAGCTAGGTGTTTTTCATATAATTTTCTAGAATTTGTTTTTCTTTCAGTAATATGCTTTGGCAAAAGCAGATGCACTTTAGGTTTAAAAATCTTTTAACTTTTTTAATCCTTATGAATGATTTTACTTACAGTGCTGGAAGACATTCCTAGTTTCTATTCAATAAATATTTGAGTCGGTGGATTTTCTTTTAGGATCAGAGACTTCATTTCCTTGATATTTACCTGCGTTCGAAAAGTCTTAGGATGAAGTTTCGCGGCCATGGTTTCATTCTAGATTTCAGTAAGACGTTTTTTCCCATTCAGATTTAATATATTATAAATACCTATTTTTGAAATGCCCTAACCGATTTATAATGCGTTGATACGAATATTTCTCCTCGGAAAGCGAAGTTACGTAACCTTCGAGCCATCTATCAATTTCAGGAGCCATTTTCAAAATAAATCTTTTATTTTACATTCCATTAAAAAAAAAACAGTAGCAGACGATTATTCTGAAGTTGCCAAATTTTTATTTGAAAATGCAAACGAGAAAAATGAATTACATATTTGTTTCCATAAAGTGCGAACGACCTTCTGTAGTGCAAAAAAGAAGTAAGTTGTTAAAGAGAAAATAGACTATAATCAAAATAAACACAACCATAGTTGAAAATTGTTTTTGAAACTGGTGGATACAAAATACATCTCATGAATTCATCACGATAATAGAGCGACGGGTTCAGTAGAGGTGTCTCAAGTAGGTGAAAATTCAAACATTCACATCTATTTAAGATTTGTCCTTTTCAACTTTTAATTCCCAATATTTTAGGTTTACACTGAAAGTTATTATCGGAGACTTTTGTTCTCAAGTCAAGTAATCTATAAAAGTTTTAACTTTCTTAATATTTTATCAATCCAGGTTATATATGATCGTTACTTAGGGGCCTGGTACCTTTTAAAACCTAAGAAACTCGACACACATATCCATTTTTTCAATCACGAGTAGTTATGAAAATATTTTATTCAGAAATATGAAAATTTTCCTGTGAGTTAAACACTTTCTCTTCTTTATAAATATGGCTTTAATTTTTTTTCAGCTTGAAGAGAAATTTAAATTAAAAAAAAAATTTCAACCATCGTTTTTCAACGGTGTGTCATTGCACACAGACTTGCATCTGTATATTAAAAAATATACACAATTTTCGAGTTTTAAATTTGAGACAAGTAATATATCTTTAAAATGGCGAACTTTCAAATCAAAATTCTTAGGTGTTCATTAAAAAAATGAATTTTTTTTGATAAATTTGACTGTAATAACAAATTTTATAATAGGAAGGACATATTAGTTTGTCATTTTAATTATACATGTTTATATTGCATGTCTATTGAATTTTGCTGCAAGGCTGAATCGCTGTGAGGCTGAAATTAGACGTCAGGCATAGCCAAATTGTAATAATGACCTCCAGGCATCATTTCACCGTAGCACTGCGATGGCGAGCTATTGGGAGTCTAGAGACAGGACAAAGTCGAACAGAAGTGGCTAGATGGCTAAATCTGAGTCCGTCTGTGGTTCATAGACTTTGGCAATAATTTCTAACCACGGACTCAGCATCCAGAGGTTCAGCCAAGGACGGCCATACGCTACGACGAGTGTCGATGACCTATATTTGTCATTATGCGCACGAAGGAATAGAACCGCAACTCCGTCTGAACTCAGACGGAGTTAATCCAATCGCTGCAAGCTCCAGAAGGATGGTATCAACGTCAACCGTGCGTAGAAGGCTTCATGAAGGGGTTCTTTTTGCTAGGCGACCAGCCATTTGCGTCCCGCTCATGTCACGCCATGGGCGGGAACGTTTGCAGTGGGCACGTCAACATGTCCACTGGATGCGTGATCAATGGAGGGCTGTTCTCTTTACGGATGAGTCCAGGTTTAGCCTCCAAAGCGATAGTAGGCGTATTTGGATTTGGAGAGAACCTGGAACTTGTTTTCATTCGTCACACATCCGTGAAAGAGAAGTATACGGATCAGACAGTGTCTGTTTTTGGGGTGGTATCTCTTTGGGTGGACGCACAGACCTCCATGTCTTTCCCCGTGGAAATGTGCATGCTCACACCTATAGAGATTACATCCTTGATGCTTATGTGGGCCCTTATGCCGGGGCAATATGTGTTGCTTTCGTGCTACACCACCATAACGCGAGACCGCACAGGGCTCCCATCGTGGATGCTTCTCTTGAACAGGAAACAATTCAGCGCATGGAATGGCCCAGATCGATCACCGGACCTGAATCCTATTGAGCATGTTTGGGACGCTTTAGGAGGACATATAGCTGTTCTTAATCTTCCTCCTGGGACCCTAGCCACGCTTTCAACTACTTTGCAAGAGCAATGGCTCTCACTCCCTACCGAACTCATAAACAGCATAATTGACAGCATCACACATCGCTGTATGTGCTGTATTGCATCTCGGGGGATCATACGCCATATTAAATGTACTTTTCCTATACCAAACTGACACATCCGATTTGTTCATTGTATACATATTCTAGCTTCTATAACACCATAATTGTCAGACGATTTCTTTTTATGCCATTTTATACCTACCTATGTGTTGTATAATGTGTATAAGTTTCATTAAATTGTACGCGTAACTTTTTAAGTAATCGCTATTTTTGTGACTTTTCCTTAATTTTTGATAATCAGTGTATTTATCGTTGAATACAGTAATAAATATTCTAATAATTATAAATATATTAAATTAAACACCATACGCATAATAATCAGCAAAGCAAACGTGAAAAAAAAATTGTTAGAAAACGTTATTAAAATTTATATATTTTCCTTATTCTTCCATCAGAAAACTAACATTTCACATAATAAGTTCTTTTAATTATGAGGAGGGCTATTTTTACATGTACCACATATACCCTGAATTTGTAACATTTGCAATTATTGAAATATTTGTGGAAACAAATCAAAATAACCTGTTAGTCGTTGGACCTTTCAGTCCCTTGGTCTTTAAATTTGTAAAATTACGTATGTTTGGACGATTAACTCGTACTTATACAAAAGAAGTTCTCTTCTCAAAGAACTCTTATTTGTTCTTTCACTTAAAATTTGATCTTTAATATATAAATGGGAAATTTATGTTATTGAGAATTTCATTAATATTTGAAAAGCCAATCCCTATGGGGAAAGTTTATCTAACGATTACTTAATTAAGTTTGAAAAATTACCTTCTTCTTCTTAGAATTCTCCTTCTTCCGGTTCTTCTGAAATAATAATTTTTTTACTTTTGATATAAGGAATTACATTCAGATGCAGTGCTTTTAATAATAACGCTTATGAATATACCATAACAAGTTCGAAGTTGCACGGTGACTTTTAGTACGCCCATTGTGGAATTTATATACTTTTATTCGTTCTCTCGACTTAAAGTTGGTTAATAATTATTCAAATAAATTAAAAACGCACAGGATTGAATGACTCATCAAGGTTTAATGAAATAAACGATAACAAAATGTTTAAATATAAATATCTAATCATGTCTGAAATGTAAATTTTTGTCTATGGGATACTCGCTCTTTCCATAGAAGTACAACAGGAATTAAAATGCAAGAAGATACATTCAGCTGCAGTTTTATAATTAGGAAGATAGATGAATGATTACTTAGTTGGTTGAAAACACTACCGGTCTCTTTTCCATCTCGAATTGAAAATTTTGTATACTTTTTTAATTTGCATAATACTTTTTCATTGAAAATTACTTTACGATAAATATATTAAAATTAAATAATGATGTAACAAAATTATCGTACCGCCCCATACGAAGTAAAATTGATCATAGTTTATAATAATAAATATTTTAATAATAAATATTAAACCATGCGTCTGTCATTCAATCAGACCAGGATGATTAATTTCACTTTAAAAATTATCCCACACTTTAAACTCTAGTAGTATTAACATCCCGAGATATGAAATATAACACATCGCTTTCGAGTACTATGCCCAAATTTTGCAAAGCTTATCGGCCTTAAGAGATAAAAATATTTCTGTAATGGAAATACAATGAATATTACCAGCCAACCCACCTTGGCCACCAGAAATATATGTTAAATTCGTTAGAATACCGGGGAAATTTATAGTCTAACATCTCGAGTAATGAAATATAACAAATCAACTTCGAGTACTGTGGCCAACATCTGCCAAATTTGTCGTTTTTTGAAGAAAAACATATTTTAGTAATAAAGCATACAGTGAACTACTTACCAGCCGGGGTAACTCCCTCTGGTCCACCTGAAATATGTGTTAAATTCATTAGAAAACTATGTTAAATTTTCTTCCTTTCATCTATATTCCATTTGGAAATTGAATTTTAACAGAACAATATTTTGAATAACATGACAAAATATTTCAAATCATTTTACTGTTTATAACGACATTTAAAGACAATAAATCTATCTTCAATAATTTTCAAGCAATTGAGAAAAATAAAATAAATTTTGACAAATATTCATATAAATATCTAATGAATGTAAATAATTAAAAATATTTCTTCTAAAAAATTTAATTTAATTTCTTTTTACATTGAAAACTCTTCCATGCTCTTGGCCATGGGTCGACCTTTACATTAGTCCAGGAATATAAATTTTACTTTAAATATCAGACCACACTTTCAACTCTAGGATTATTAACATCCCGAGATATGAAATATATCCTATCGCTTTTGAGTACTATGCCCAAATTTTGGGAAGCTTATCGGCCTTTAGAGTTAAAAATATTTCTGTTGTGAAAAATATAATGAAATACTTACCAGCCGCTCCACCTTCGCCACCTGAAATATATGTTAAAATAATTAGAAAATTGTGTAAAATTTACATTCTTTCATCTATATTCCATTAGGAAATTAAAAATTAACAGAACAATTTTTTGAATGACAAAAATAAAACTTCAAATCTTTTTTACTGTTCATAGCGACATTTAAAGACAATAAACCTATCTTCAATAATTTTCAAGCAATTGTGAAAAATAAAAAAAAATTGACAAATATACATATAAAACACCAATGAAAGTAGATATTAAATATATGTTTTGTAAAAAAATCAATTTAAATTTGTCTTTTTACATTGAAAATGTAACCCTCTTGGCCATGGGTCTGTCCTTCCATTTGTCCAGGAATATAAATTTCCCTTTAAATATTAGAATACACTTTGAACTCTACTAATATTAAAATCCCAAGAAATGAAATTTAACAAATCTCTTTCGAGTACTATGGCCAACTTCTAACAAATTTGGGGTTTTTCGAAGTTAAAAATATCTTAGTAATAAAGCATACAGTGAACTACTCACCAGCCCCGCTATATCCGGCTGGCCCACATGAAATATGTATTAAATTCGTTAGAAAAGTGTGTAAAACTTACATTCTTTCACAGATATTCATTAGGAAATTAAAATTTAGCAGAATAACATTTTTAATAAGATAAGAAAACACTTCAGAGCTTGTTTACTGTTTGTAAGGACAATTTAAAGATAATAAATCAATCTTAAATCATTTTCAAGCAATTGAGAAAAATAAAAACGAAATTTTGACAAATAATCATATAAAAACTAATAAAAGTAAATAATTAAAAATATTTCTAGTAAAATATTTAATTTAATTTTTTTTACATTGGAAATTTAATCCTCTTGGCCATTGGTTGACCCTTCCTTTAGTCCAGTAATATAAATTTCATTTTAAATATTAGACCACACTTTCAAGTGCAGTATTATTAACATCCCGAGATATGAAATATAACATATCGCTTTTGAGTACTAAGCCCAAATTTTGCAAAGTTTATCGGCGTTTAGTGTTAAAAATATTTCTGTAATGAAAAATAAAATGAAAAACTTACCAGACGCTTCACCTTGGTCACCTGAAATATATGTTGAATTTGTTAGAATTCGGGTAAATTTTATAGTCTAACATCTCGAGTAATGAAATATAACAAATCATCTTCGAGTACTATGGTAAACATCTGCCAAATTTGTCGTAATTTGAAGTAAAAAATATTTTAGTAATAAAGCATACAGTACAGTACTTACTAGTCATGCTATATCCCGCTGGCCCACATGAAATTTGTGTTAAATTCATTAGAAAACTGTGAAAAATTTACATTCTTTCATCTATATTCCATTAGGAAATTAAAATTTAACAGAACAAAATTTTGAATAACGTGAAAAATACTTCAAATCTTTTATACTGTTTATAAAGACATTTAAAGACAAATCTAACTTCAATAATTTTCAAGCGATTGTGAAAAATAAAACAAATTTTTACAAATATTAATATAAAAAACTAATGAAAGTAAATATTTAAAAATATTTTTTGTAACAAAATCAATTTAAATTTGTCTTTTTACGTTTAAAATGTAACCCTCTTGGCCATAGGTCTGTCCTTCCATTTTCCAGGAATATAAATTTCCCTTTAATTATTAGATTACACTTTGAACTCTACTAATATTAAAATCCCAAGAAATGAAATTTAACAAATCTCTTTCGAGTACTATGGGCAACTTCTAACAAATTTGTGGTTTTTCGGAGTAAAAAATATCTTAGTAATAAAACATACACTAAACTACTCACTAGCCCAGCTATATCCGGCTGGCCCACATGAAATATGTATTAAATTTGTTAGAAAAGTGTGTAAAACTTACATTTTTTCATAGATATTCATTAGGAAATTAAAATTTAGCAGAATAACATATTTAATAAGATAAGAAAACACTTCAGATCTTCTTTACTGTCTGTAAGGACAATTTAAAGATAATAAATCAATCTTAAATCATTTTCAAGCAATTGAGAAAAATAAAAACGACATTTTGACAAATAATCATATAAAAACTAATAAAAGTAAATAATTAAAAATATTTCTAGTAAAATATTTAATTTAATTTTTTTTTTACATTGGAAATTTAATCCTCTTGGCCCTGGGTCGACCCTTCCTTGAGTCCAGTAATATAAATTTCACTTTAAATATTAGACCACACATTCAAGTGTAGTATTATTGACAACCCGAGATATGAAATATAACATATCGCTTTCGAGTACTAAGCCCAAATTTTGCAAAGTTTATCGGCGTTTAGTGTTAAAAATATTTCTGTAATGAAAAACAAATTGAAAAACTTACCAGCAGCCCCACCTTGGCCACCTGAAATAGTTGTTAAATTCGTTAGAATTCGGGTAAATTTTATAGTCTAACAACTCAAATAATGAAATATAACAAATCATCTTCATGTACTATGGTCAACATCTGCGAAATTTGTCGTTATTTGAAGTAAAAAATATTTTAGTAATAATGCATACAGTAAAGTACTTACTAAACATGCTATATCCCGCTGGTCCACCTGAAATTTGTGTTAAATTGATTAGAAAACTGAGAAAAATTTACATTCTTTCATCTATAATCCATTAGGAAATTAAAATTTAACAGAACAATATTTTGAATAACGTGAAATATACTTCAAATCTTTTATACTGTTTATAACGACATTTAAAGACAAATCTATCTTCAATAATTTTCAAGCGATTGTGAAAAAAAATTTTTGACAAATATTAATATAAAAAACTGATGAAAGTAAATATTAAAAAATATTTTTTGTAAAAAAATCAATTTAAATTTGTCTTTTTACGTTGAAAATGTAACCGTCTTGGCCATAGGTCTGTCCTTCCATTTGTTCAGGAATATAAATTTCCCATTAAATATTAAAAAAACAATTTGAACTCTAGTATTATTAAAATCCCGAGAAAGGAAATATAACAAATCTCTTTCCAGTACTATGGCCAACTTCTGCCAAAACAAATTTGTGTTTTTTTGAAGTAAAATATATTTTAGTAATAAAGAATACAGTGAACTACTCACCAGCCCCACCATATCCAGCTGGTCCACCTGAAATATGTGTGAAAATCTTTAGAAAATTGTGTAAAACTTACATTCTTTCATACATATTCATTAGGAAATTACAATTTAGGAAAATAATATTTTTATTAACTTAAAAAACACTTCACAGCTTTTTTAGTGTTTGAAAGGATATTTAAAGACAATAAATCAATTAAATCATTTTCAAGCAATTGAGAAAAATAAAAACCAAATTTTGACAAATAATATAAAAACTAATAAAAGTAAATAATTAAAATTATTTCTAGTAAAATATTTAATTTATTTTTTTTTACATTGTAAATTTAATTCCCTTGGCCATGGGTCGACCCTTCCTTTAGCCCAGTAATATAAATTTCACTTTAAATATTATACCACTCTTTCAAGTGTAGTATTATAAACATCCCGATATATGAAATATAAGATATCACTTTCGAGTACTAAGACGAAATTTTGCAAAGTTTATCGGCGTTTAGTGTTAAAAATATTTCTTTAATGAAAAACAAATTGAAAAACTTACCAGCCGCCCCACCTTGGCCACCTGAAATAAATGTTAAATTCGTTAGAATTCGGGAAAATTTTATACTCTAACATCTCGAGTAATGAAATATAACAAATCATCTTCGTGTACTATGGTGAACATCTGCCAAATTTGTCGTTATTTGAAGTAAAAAATATTTTAGTAATAAAGCATACAGTAAAGTACTTACTAAACATGCTATATCCCGCTGGTCCACCTGAAATTTGCGTTAAATTCATTAGAAAACTGAGAAAAATTTACATTCTTTCATCTATATTCCATTAGGAAATTAAAATTTAACAGAACAATAATTTGAATAACGTGAAAAACACTTCAAATTTTTATACTGTTTATAACGACATTTAAAGACAAATCTATCTTCAATAATTTTCAAGCGATTGTGAAAAAAAAATTTTTGACAAATATTAATATAAAAAACTAATGAAAGTAAATATTTAAAAATATGTTTTGTAAAAAAATCAATTTAAATTTGTCTTTTTAGGTTGAAAATGTAACCCTCTTGGCCATAGGTCTGTCCTTCCATTTGTTCAGGAACATAAATTTCCCTTTAAATATTAAATAAGAATTTGAACTCTAGTATTATTAAAATCCCGAGAAAGGAAATATAACAAATCTCTTTCAAGTACTATGGCCAGCTTCTGCAAAAATAAATTTGTGTTTTTTTGAAGTAAAATATATTTTAGTAATAAAGAATACAGTGAACTACTCACCAGCCCCACCATATCCAGCTGGTCCACCTGAAATATGTGTTAAAATCATTAGAAAATTGTGTAAAACTTACATTCTTTCATACATATTCATTAGGAAATTACAATTTAGGAAAATAATATTTTTATTAAGTTAAAAAAACACTTCTCAGCTTTTTTACTGTTTATAACGACATTTGAAGACGAATGTATCTTCAATAATTTTCGAGGAATTGTGAAAAATAAAACAAATTTTGACAAATATTAATATAAAAAACTAATGAAAGGAAATATTTAAAAATATTTTTTGTAACAAAATCAATTTAAATTTGTCTTTTTAAGTTGAAAATGTAACCCTCTTGGCCATAGGTCTGTCCTTCCATCTGTTAATGAAAATAAATTTCACATTAAATATTAAAAAACACTCTGAACTCTAGTATTAAAATCCCGAGAAAGGAAATATAACAAATATCTTTCCAGTACTATCGCCATCTTTTGCCAAACCAAACTTGTGTTTTTTTTAAGTAAAAAATATTTTAGTAATAAAGAACACAGTGAACTACTCACCAGCCGCGCCATATCCAGCTGGTCCACCTGAAATATGTGTTAAATTCATTAGAAAACTTTGTAAAACTTACATTCTTTCATACATATTCAGTAAGAAATTAAAATTTAGGAAAATAATATTTTTAATAAGTTAAAAAAACACTTCACAGCTTTTTTACTTTTTGTAAAGACATTTAAAGACAATAAATCAATCTTAAAATATTTTCAATTAATTGAGAAAAATAAAAACAAATTTTGACAAATATTCATATAAAAAATTAATGACCGTAAGTAATTAAAAATATTTCTTGTAAAAAAATTTAATTTAAAATTGTTTTGTTTTTATACTTTGAAAATTTAACCCTCTTGGCCATGTGTCGACCCTTCCTTTAGTCCAGTAATATAAATTTCATTTTAAATATTACACCACACTTTCAACTTTGGTATTATTAACATCCCGAGATTTGAAATATAACATATCGCTTTCGAGTTCTATGCCCAAAGTTTGCAAAGTTTATCGGCCTTTAGAGTTAAAAATATTTCTGTAACGAAAAATAAAATGAAATACTTACCAGCCGCCCCACCTTGGCCACCTGAAATATATGTTAAATTCGTTAGGATACGGGTAAATTTTATAGTCTAACATCTCGAGCAATGAAATATAACAAATGGTCTTCGAATACTATGGTCAAATCTGCCAAATTGGTCGTTATTTGAAGTAAAAAATATTTTAGTAATAAAGTATTTAGTAAAGTACTTACTAGTCATGCTATATCCCGCTGGGCCACCTGAAATTTGTGTTAAATTCATTAGAAAACTATGAAAAATTTACATTCTCTCATCTATATTCCATTAGGAAATTAAAATTTAACAGAACAATATTTTAAATAACATGAAAAATACTTCAAATCTTTTATACTGTTTATAACGACATTTAAAGACAAATCCATCTTCAATAATTTTCAAGCAATTGTGAAAAATAAAACAAATTTTTACAAATATTAATATAAAAAACTAATGAAATTAAATATTTAAAAATATTTTTTGTAAAAAAATTAATTTAAATTTGTCTTTTGACGTTGAAAATGTAACCTCTTGGCCATAGGTCTGTCCTTCCATTTGTCCATGAATATAAATTTCACTTTAAATATTATAAAACACTCTGAACTCTAGTATTATTAAAATCCCGAGAAAGGAAATATAACAAATCTCTTTCCAGTACTATCGCCATCTTTTGCCAAACCAAACTTGTGTTTTTTTTAAGTAAAAAATATTTTAGTAATAAAGAACACAGTGAACTACTCACCAGCCGCGCCATATCCAGCTGGTCCACCTGAAATATGTGTTAAATTCATTAGAAATCTGTGTAAAACTTACATTCTTTCATACATATTCTTTAGGAAATTAAAATTTAGGAAAATAATATTTTTAATAAGTTAAAATAAACACTTCACATCTTTTTTACTTTTTGCAAAGACATTTAAGGCAATAAATCAATCTTAAATTATTTTCAATTAATTGAGAAAAAAAACAAATTTTGCAAATATGCATATAAAAAACTAATGACCGTAAATAATTAAAAATATTTGTTGTAAAATATTTAATTTAAATTTGTTTTGTTTTTAACTTTGAAAATTTAACCCTCTTGGTCATGTGTCGACCCTTCCTTTAGTCCAGTAATATAAATTTCATTTTAAATATTAGACCACACTTTCAACTTTAGTATTATTAACAACCCGAGCTTTGAAATATAACACATCGCTTTCGTGTTCTATGCCCAAATTTTGCAAAGTTTATAGGCCTTTAGAGTTAAATATATTTCTGTAACGAAAAATAAAATGAAATTCTTACCAGCCGCCCCACCTTGGCCACCTGAAATATATGTTAAATTCGTTAGGATACGGGTAAATTTTATAGTCTAACATCTCGAGCAATGAAATATAACAATTCATCTTCGAGTACTATGGTCAAATCTGCTAAATTTTTCGTTATTTCAAGTAAAAAAAATATTTTAGTAATAAAGCATTCTGTAAAGTACTTACTTGTCATGCTATATCTCGCTGGCCCACCTGAAATTTGTGTTAAATTCATTAGAAAACTGTGAAAAATTTACATTCTTTCATCTATATTCCATTAGGAAATTAAAATTTAACAGAACAATATTTTAGTTAAAAATATTTCTGTAATGAATAATATAATGATATACTTCCCGGTTCTTCCAATTAAAGAAAACGTAATATAAAATTTTTAGAGCATTAAATTCTGCGTAAAATGAGCACCAATACATAAAAATTACTTCTGTTGTAAGGTTACTAGCTTCTTCTGAATTTGTCGTTATTTTTTCAACTTTTGGTAGTAAATGCGATTTTTGCTATACTTATGTTTTTCGAGTTAATGGGCGAGTGGAGGAGGAAATCCCGGAATAGGAAATAATTGAAGCATAGGTTGGAACTTTTTAATCACTTTATTTTAGGTCAAATATGAATATCCTGAGTTTTCTCCCTCCGCCGAGGCGATCCCTTGTAGTTAGGTCGAAGGACTTCCGCTACCTTCAACGTGACCAGTCACCCCACCAGATCGTCTTCCAGTAACTACCAAGTTCGATTTAGTAAGGTTGTGTTCGCTGATCTTCCGTGTTTTTCATTTTGCTTGCGTTATTATTTCATTTCGCTACTTTACGTGTCTCACAAATTGTTCTAATCAGTACCAACGATGTCGGACCTTTGTGCAGTTTGTGCAGAAACGTTTGAAGAAGGTGAGACAATAGTTGTGAAAGAAAGAGGGGATAAAACATTGACAGAATGCAGCAAAAAGAGAGATAATGGTAAGTATAATCTTTTAAAAACTGTACGACTGTCGAAATTCATGCTAAGTGCCAAAAGGCTTACACATGAGAAAAATCCATTGCTGCTGCAGCAAAAGGAAGTATTGGTGGTGCTGGTGCTCAAGATCTAAAGTACCAACATTCAATTTTCAAAAGGATTGTTTTTTGTGTTCTGAGAATGCATCAGACGATTTTCAAAAAATAGAAATAAGAAAACCAAAAGCAAAACGTGACCGAGTAAGTCTTGCTACAACCACCGAATTCAAGAAAAATATCCTTGAAAAATCTGCTGGACGAGGAGACAGATGAGGAGATTAGTATTCGTCTGCCATGTCAGCGACTTGATTGCTAGTGACGGTAGGTATCACAATTCTTGTTTGAGAAGGTTTCTGTCCAATGCTGCAGAACATGACACTTCAGGATGAAATTGTGCCAGCTGCATTTAAACTTATTTGTAAGCAGTTGGATGAAAATCAAGATGAATGCAAGTTTTCCCTGCATGAATTATTAAAAGTTTTTAAAGGACCTGATCCGCCTGAAAAAACTCTCAAGAGATGACTGATGGAAAAATATGGCGATGACATCCTTATTACAGCAAGATACAATAGACAACCCATTATATATTTTCGTAACACTAGTTACAAAATTGTGAGCGCAAGTAGGTATGGATCTCGAAAAAATTATGAACAAGAAGAATATTGTTAAATCTGCTGCAGAGATAATAAGGGAATACTTGAAATCCAAGGTGTACGACATGGATAAGTACCCTGATCAACAATTTTTTTGGAGAATGCTGAGCAGAATATTCCCGAATCATTGCAGTATTTCCTAAATTCAATTATCATGAAAGACAAACAGGGAAAGGAAAATAGAAAATGGAAAATCAAGGTAACTGCAATTTCCCACTCAATAATTTCTGCAACAAGGCCAAGATATTATATTCCATCAATACAAGTAGGTATCGGCTCACTTTTATCAAGGAAATATGGTTCTAAAGATTTAATTTGTATAGCTCATGAACTGGGCTTTTGCTGTTCTTACTATGAAGTCAGAATGTTTGAAATGTCTTGACTACAGCATCCAAGAAGCATTGCTTTGCTTGAGTCCTCCTCCCAATTTGTTTTTGATAATGTATATATCAATGTAGATACTTTAGACGGATAAAACACATTTCACGCAATGGGTGAAATACAATGCATAATCCCCTCTTCTTATCTTTCTTCCCACGGCCCAATCGCAAGAGTGGGAGTGATGCGAAGCGCTGGGATTGTAGGGAAATCTGGTGCTATCCCATTGTTACCTAGATCAGAACAACACTGAGTAGCATCATTATTGAGTACCTTGGTGAAATCGATTATGCAGTTCAAGTTTTAGCAAGCGATTTAATGTGGATTTATAAAAATGGGCAATGCGATGACACCCCAGATTCGAATGGTTTTAAGGAAGACATTGCATGGACAAAATAGTACTGTAAATCACATATTATGATTCTTCCTGTCATCAATTCTCCTCCCTCAAACTATGACACCGTCTACATTGCTCTTGTTAGTGCAACTAATGAATGTAAGACATTAGAGCAGAGCCATTGTTTTGTGACCATCGATCAGTCCCTTTACTGGAAAGCTTCGGAAATCATTTCCTCACATTCCGTAGAATCGGAGCTTGGGTCCGTAAATGTCCGTTTGGGGGGGGGGAGGGGGGCTTTTATCTACTAATGTCCTTCATGGGAGCAATAAGATACATCATGGATGGAACTAATGAAACTAATGAAAGTAAATATTTAAAAACATTTATTGTAAAAAAACAATTTAAATTTGTCTTTTTAGATTGAAAATGTAACCCTCTTGGCTATGGGTCTCTCCTTCCATTTGTCCAGGAATATAAATTTCACTTTAAATATTAAAAAACAATTTGAACTCTAATATCATTAATATTCCAAGAAATGAAATATAATAAATCTCCTCTGAGTACTTTGGCCAACTTCTGCCAAATTTGTGGTTCTTTTAAGTAAAAAATATTTTAGCAATAAAGCATACAGGGATCTACTCACCAGACATGCCATATCCAGCTGGTCCAACGGAATATGTGTTAAATTCATTAGAAAACTGTGTAAAACTTACATTCTTTCATAGATATTCATTAGGAAATTAAAATTTAGCAGAATAATATTTTAAATAAGACAAAAAAAAACACTTCACAGATTTTTTACTGTTTATAAGGACATTTAAAGTCAATAAATCAATCTTAAATCATTTTCAAGTAATTGAGAAAAATAAAAGCAAATTTTGACAAATCTTCATATAAAAAACTAATGACCTCAAAAAATTAAAAATATTTCTTATACAATAATTTAATTTAAATTTGTTTTTTTTACATTGGAAATTTAACCCTCTTGGCCATGCGTCGACCCTTCCATTAGTCAAGTAATATAAATTTCACTTTAAATCTTACACCACACTTTCAACTCTAGTATTATTAACATCTCGAGATATGAAATATAACATATCGCTTTCGAGTACTATGCCCAAATTTTGCAAAGTTTATCGGGCTTTAGAGTTAAAAATATTTCTGTAAGGAAAAATATAATGAAATACTTACCAGCCGCCCCACCTAAGCCCGCAAACAGTCCACCTGGGAAAACTGAAATATATGTTAAATTCGTTAGAATACAGGGAAAAATTTATTGTCTAACATCTCGTGTAATGGAATATAACAAATCACCTTCCAGTACTTTGGCCAACTTCTGCTAAATTTGTCATTCTTTAATGTAATAATATTTCAGTAATAAAGCTTATAGTGAACTACTTACCAGCTGGGCCGTATCCAGCTGGACCACCTTAAATAAATGTTAAATTCTTTAGAAAACTGTGTAATACTTACATTCTTTCATCGTTATTCTATTAGGAAATTAAAATTTAACAGAATAATATTTTTAAAACCCCCCAAAATTGCTTCATAGCTTTTTCACTGTTTATAACGGCATTAATATACAATATATCTACCAGGAATGCATTTCATGCAATTGTGAAAATTAAAAAATAAATTTTGACAAATATTCATATAAAAAACAATTGAAGGTAAATATTTAAAAATATCTCTAGTAAAATATTTAATTTAATTTATTTTATATTGAAAATATAACCCTCTTGACCATATGTCTGCCCTTCCAATAGTCCAAGAATATAAAATTCATTTTAAATTTTTTAAAACACTTTTCAAATCTAGTGTCAGAAACATCTCGAGAATTGAATTAAATAAATCGCTTTGGATTACTAAGGCCAAAGTTTTTAAAATTTATCGTCCTTTACAGTTAAAATTATATCCTTAATGAAACATATAATGAAATACTTACCAGCCGCGCAATCTCACTATGCAGAATGCAACTAAGAAACCATGCATTTCTATCGCCTTCTGTTTTTCTTTAATTTAATTTTTGAATTGTCGGTAATTTTTGGGACACCTGGTATATATATATATATATATATATATATATATACACAGGTTTTCCACCTATATCTGTTACATCCCCCTTAACTTCTAAACGGTGACAGCTTAGGCCATAAAGTTGGTGTCTAGGTAAAGTAAAAAGGCTATGTGCTACTCGATGAGACAACTTGCAACGCCATCTATCGCCAAATTTTGGAATTAGCGTTTTTATTTCAAAAACGGTACGAGATACGGAAAAAAAGTAAATTACAAGGTTGGTCAGTATCATCGATTTAGTAAAAGAAGACACCTTGCGCACATTAATAAATAAAACAGAATGTAGAAAGTTAACATTTGTTTGGTCAGGATTTCGAAAATTGTCATGTCTTAAATGGTGGAAGAAAGTGTCTGAGACACTTTCCTATCTTCAGGATAATTTATATATGTTTCTGAAAATGCTCTCCATTTGTCACTATGCACATTTGCACTCTGGACTAGATTTCTCACTGCACATTGTGCAACAGGGCAGGTGTTACGGATGGACAAGCATCAGTAATGCGTCATCGATGATCCTTCGATATTGGCAGAGGAGTCGCATATATCTGCTGATTTATGTGTCCCCATAAGAAGAAGTCAATGGGATCATGTCGAGTGAGCGCGGGGGCCACTCTACGAAACCACCATACCCGATGACTTGATTCTCGAATGTCTCTATTAGGTACTGCTTAACGTTTGATGTCTTATGCGGAAGGCACCGTCATGTTGGAACCATACATTTCTTAGTTGGTGCAACGGCAGATTCTTAACAAAGTCGGTTATTACATCCTGCAGAAGCTCCAAGTATCGTTGTCCTATTAACGTTCCCTCGTAAAATACTGGTCCAATACTTGCCTGTCATGTAAAATTTACCGACCAGCGTATTTGATGTCGTACTTCGACAACATATCTCGGATTTTTATCGACCAGGTATGAACGTTCTGTCTATTCCACATTCCGCTAGTCGAAAAACATGTTTCATCTGTCCACATTATGTCTGCCATGAATGTTGGGTAGACCTCTAAGTTATTCATCACATAGTTGCACCACATGTAACGTCTCTCGGCATCTGTTGGCATCTCTTGGCGTCTCTGTATCTCTTGCTTAAATCGCACTGCTGTGTAATTTCCCAGATTGCACCAGTATGATTTTTTACAATTTTAAACTTTATTTATACTTTATTTAGTTGTTGGTCAGTCAAACTCTTCGCTTCTATTGATGCCGATTTTGTGCCCAATAATCTTTTAAATAAAACTATAACTTCTGAAAAGGCACACAATGACGATCTATCCAACAATTAATAGTTCTTTTGAAAACAAAGTTGCTAGTGCAAATTCTGTTTTTAAAAAATTCTGTTTTTTAAAATTCTGTTTTGGATCATGTCGAGTGAGCGCGGGGGCCACTCTACGAAACCACCATACCCGATGACTTTATTCTCGAATGTCTCCATTAGGTACTGCTTAACGTTTGATGTCTGATGCGGAAGACACCGTCCTGTTGGAACCATACGTTTCTTAGTTGGTGCAACGGCAGATTCTTAACAAAGTCGGTTATTACATCCTGCAGAAGCTCCAAGTATCGTTGTCCTGTTAACGTTCCCTCGTAAAATACTGGTCAATACTGGCCTGTCATGTAAAATTCCGTACCAAACATTTACCGACCAGCGTATTTGTTGTCGTACTTCGACAACATATCTCGGATTTTTCATCGACCAGGTATGAACGTTCTGTCTATTCCACATTCCGCTAGTCGAAAAATATGTTTTATCTGTCCACATTATGTCTGCCATGAATGTTGGGTAGACCTCTAAGTTATTCATCACATAGTTGCACCACATGTAACGTCTCTCTGCATCTCTTGGCAATAATCCCTGCACAGGTGTGGATCGGTATGGACGATCACCTATATCATTGAGGATTTTCGAAACGCGGCTGTTTGAAAGGCTACAATCGTCACTGATCATTTTTGTGCTGCTCTGAGGATGGCCGAGAGCGAATGCTAGCACATCCTCGGGTTGGATCCTCGGGTCCTACATTACGAAGTCTACGAACTCGAGATCGGCTGGTCACGCAACCCGTCTCCTTTAAACGTTTTACAACTTTTACGATGGTCTGCCGTGTCTGATGCGGATCTGCAGGAAAACGTTCACGATACAGCCTTTCATCTGCTTTTGCGTTACGCCCACATTCACCGTAAATTAACAACTTTTCGCATTACTCTTTAATGACAAATTTTGCCATAACCCTCAGCTTTAACGCACAACCCAGCAAAAACATCCTTTTAAACGACACTAGTCTCTGGTGATAAGTTCTGACATTCCATCCTCATTTGCATAATACATGAAATCCGTGTCATTTTATACGAGACATGGTTGCTTAATGTTTTCGTAGTTTTCATAGTCCAGAAAGTTTTCATAGTTTTTGGAGACATTCAGTAAAACTCGCAACTGGTGGCGACAGAACCATGGTCCTCATGGATGTGAATCGCTTGTGTTTCCCCTGCGCCACAACACAAGCTGGTATTTAGTCTGTGAGGTGGTCTTTTCGAGCTTCGATCGCGTTTCACGACGCCATAGAGTTGAAAATCACGACCAAACAAATGTTCATATTTTACATTCTGTTTTGAGTAATAATGTGGGCAAGGTGTGTTTTCTTACTAAATCGATGGTGCTTA
The DNA here is from genome assembly GCA_907164885.2 of Dolomedes plantarius. Lineage (NCBI taxonomy): Eukaryota > Metazoa > Arthropoda > Arachnida > Araneae > Dolomedidae > Dolomedes > Dolomedes plantarius. The sequence goes on from OU015503.1 coordinate 77,525,184, forward strand.
ACAACTTTGTAGTTGACATTTGTCCCGTATCTCGTACTGTTTTTGAGATAAAAACGCTAATTCTAAAATTTGCCGATAGATGGCGTTGCAAGTTGTCTCATCGAGTAGCGGGTAGCTTTTTTTACCATACCTAGACAAGAATTTTTTGGCCTAAGCTGTCACCGTTTAGAAGATAAGGGCGTGTAACGCATATAGGTGGGCACCTTGTATATAGGCAATTGATAATATTTACTCCATATGCATTTTAAGAACAGAATTTGCACTAGCAACTTCGCTTTCAAAAGAACTGTTAATTGTTGTATAGATCGTCATTATGTGCCTTTTCTGAAGTTATAGTTTTATTTAAAATATTATTGGCCACAAAATCAGCATCAATAGAAGCGAAGAGTTTGACTGGCCAACAACTAAATAAAGTATAAATAAAGTTTAAATTTTTAAAAATCATACTGGTGCGATCTGGGAAAATACACAGCAGTGCGATTTAAGCAACCCTTTGTCTTCTTAGGAAATATTTCATTTATTCTCAAAATGAATCTTAACAAACTTTGTAGAAATGTCATAAGTACACTACTGGCCATTAAAACCTGCACACACACACACACTCACACACACACACACACACTCACACACACACATATATATATATATATATATATATATATATATATATATATACACAGTCGATCCCACTTAATGGAATATCGGTTAAAAGAATATCCCGCTTAATTTAATAAATTGTCAATGTACCAAACCATTGTAATTTGTTTCTGTGTTAAATTTCCCGGTTAATGGAATATCATGTTTTTAAGCTATCCCGCTTAAAGGAATAATTTTTAGCCATGACGATATCGATCTTTTTCAATTTCCCACACATCCTTTCAGAATTTTTTTCTGTAAAGTTCAATAATGAATGTGCAGTAATTGAATGCCTTTCAAATCAATTTTGTCACTTCGCAGAAAGTGTGCAACTGCAGGAAAGGACGATTTCTTGGATTTGAAGGGCCATTAATTTTTTTTTTTTTTGCTCTCTCCCCCCCCCCCCCTCCGTCGGTCGCTCGGCCGCTATTGCTCGGTCGCTCAGCCTACGTTTCCCTATTCAGAGAATGAAGAATAAGCTTCACCCACATATGAGAGCTAGAGAGTGGTGATGGTGGTGGTGGTGGTGGGGGGGTTAAGTGAATGTTAAACATAAACAGGTCCTTATCTTTTCGTGATCAGTTTTCGTGAAATCAGTGTCTCTTCCCTTTCGTAAAATCAGTCATTTCTCTTGTGCTTTACTACAATGCATTCGAGACGAAAAGAACTTACTTTAAAAGAAAAGCAAAATTTATTGAGTTTGCAAAAGTAAATAAGTGTACGCAGTTAGAACTCTCAAAAAAGTTTGAGATATCCCAAGTTCAAGTTTCAAAATTGTTTAAAAATAAAGAAAAAGTCTTGAATGACTGCAAATGCATCAAAAATCTTAATCAAAAACGAAAACATACTGGAAAAGAATCTATAGTTGAATATGCTCTTCTTCAGTGGTTTGCTGAAAAACGAGCTTGTAATGTTCCTGTTAGTGGATTATTATTGAATCGGAAAGCTGAAGATTTATCACAACAATTAAATATAACTGAATTTAAAGCTGCAAATGGATGGTTGGGCAGATGGAAAGAAAGAAACCAAATTTCTTTCAAAAATATTCATGGTGAAGCAACTGCTGCTGATGACGCGTCTGCCAGTTGTTGGAAAAATTTAGTATTACCTGCTTTATTACAAGACTACAGTTCTTCATGTATCTATAACTGGAACGAAATAGCGCTTTATTATTGAGCAATGCCTGATGGGAATTTGTGCTTAAAAGGTGAAAAAGTTGTTGGACGTAAAATCCCGAGAGGCAGACTGACAGTTTTATGCTGTAGTAATGCTGACGGCAGTCATAAAATGCCTGTTTATGAAATCGGGAAATCCAAAAATTCACGATGTTTTAGAGATGTAAAATCTCTTCTAGTTGAATACGAATCGAATTCAAAGGCTTGGATGACTGATAATTCTTTCAAAACTAGTTAGTGGCATTTAACAATGATATGAATAAGATGAAAAGAAACGCTATCCTTTTTATCGTTAATTGTCAAGCCCATAAAGTCGATGTAAGACTAGAAAATATAGCACTTCATTATTTTTTCCTCCGAATACAACAGCTATCTTATAGCCAAAGGACCAGAGAATTATACCACTTTTTAAGAGGAATTATAGAAAAGAAGTCGTTAAAAAGATCATAACTTGCATAGATGATACTAGTGGATTTTTTATCAATAGTTCAACTAGTAAAATTATTAGAAACATTTCAATTCTTACATCTGTTCATATGATAAACAAATCATGGAATAATATTTCTTCTGAAGCAATAAAAAATTGTCTCGTAAAATGTAAATTTTCAACAGACGTAACAAATATGAATTAAATGATGAATCAGTAACAAACGCAAATGTTTTACCAACAGAAGAAATTTTTTTCCAATTTTGCAAACTTCGACAATGACTTGGAAGAATGAAACTTCAGACCCTCAACTTGATCAAAACGAAGTCGATAAAGATGAATTTGAAGAATGCACCGTTAAAATTCATGAAATTTCTAAATTTTAATGTGTTTAAAGTGTTTCTCACTTTTAATTAATAGATTGTTTGTTAATTATACTAGTTTAAATATGCCTATGGCTTAGTTAATTTTTAATGCTATCTTGGTTTAACTGTAACTTGAAACATTGTCAGCGTGTCAACGTGAGCCCGCATAATGGAATATCCCGCTTATTAGAATAATTTTTCGTGGCAAATTGGCTATTCCATTAAGCGGGCCCGTATATATATATATATATATATATATATATATATATATATATATATATATATATATATATATATATATATATATATATATATATATATATATATATACATATATATATATATATATATATATGTATATATATATATATATATATATGTATATATATATATATATGTATATATATGTATATATATATATGTATATATATATATATATATATATATATATATATATACATATACATATATATATACATATATATATATATATATATATATATATATATCTATATATATATATATATATATATATATATATATATATATATATATAGTATGAGCTCTAAAACTACTTGCAGCCAGGAACTAAAAAGATGAGAAGATATGCATTAATTAGGTTTTAGACAGCATCTCTTCATCAGTGGTGCCGATGCTATCTAAAAACCAATGGATTGTTTCTGATAAGTATGATCTAAACAATAAACATACTTAGACACCGTACAATCCATTAGAAATAGAAGAATTGAAATAATAGTTACTTAGCCATAGAACTCCAAGCCTTGCGCTAGACAAAGTGGAAGTTAAGAATAAAATATCGCAACAAGACTGACGTCACAAAACTTGCAAACATGGAGCAAATGGAAACACAGAAACAGACTTATTATGGAGACTGTGTTATTGACAAATATACCTAAATTAAATTAGTTTTTTATTATTACTAAGAGTAATATATTTTTATTTATTATTTAATATTATTTTTATTTAAGAATTGAATTATTATTAATTAATTGTATTTTTTAGTAGTTATTTTCACTAATTTATCTTTTTAGTTTGTATTACTAATTAAATGCAACAGAACAAGCTATTCATTAAATCTGAAACTACCAATCATATGCTTGGAAAGACTATTGGGGTAATAATTACGTTTTAGCACAACGAACAAGTTTAAAATATGATTATTCCTACTGTCTTTAGATAAAAGCCTATTTATACGTACTAGTTGATTTACAATAATGTTATTAAAAGCAGATTTATGTAAACAAGTTAGGTAATTTTGAAATTTAACAATATAAAAATCATAATCTGATCCTTTATCATATAAGTCAAAAGTAAAATTGCAATGTGAATTAAATTTAATGTTAATATCTAAAATTATGAGTGTATATATATATATATATATATATATATATATATATATATGTATATATATATATATATATATATATATATATATATATATATATATATGTATATATATATATATATATATATATATATATATATATATATATATATATATATATATATATATATATATATACACTCATAAAAAACGTAATATGAAAAAAAACGTCTTTCGTACATATTTTAATGCTCTTCAATTTTTGTATTCAACTATTTTACATAAAATCAATAATTCTCAAGTTATTTCCAAAAAACCGAAAAAGTCTACACGATTTCAAAGATGGTGGTGAAAGCTCAAGTCTGATGGGTGGAGAAGTACGTTGAAGAGAATGCCCAAACAAACATCTCTAACAATTTTCAAAACTTTTATATTCTTTTAGCCATTCGTCAAAATGGGGTCTATTTTTAAAGTTGTACACATATATATATATATATCAGGAATTAAAAACTTAATAGAAAAATCTTTACTCTTTATTTGTGTAGTCACGTATATAAACGATACCCATGTCACACACGTCATGAAATAAATAAATTCACAAAAGGCTACATCATGAGACTTCAAATTAATATTTTCTCTTACACAATATTGTACAGATTTCAAAAGCTTACTTCAAATAAGAACGTATTTTCTAAATGCGAATTCCGTATTCATACGGATAAACGAAACACAATTCCGACATGACATCATTTAAAAATATACATAAATATGACTGCATAAAACGAAACTAAAAGTAAATGTTATATTACAAAATTTTGTGCAGTTTTTACGAAGTTCATTAAAATTAAATTACGTTACTAGTATCTTTATACACTGAAAATGCATATATTCCGGAAATTTGAAAGAATTTATAAAATTTTCTTGCAAAATGTTTTTCCTTTAATAGGTTTATTTACCTTAACTTTGGGCTACTTGGACTCTAGGGGGTTAGTTGGACCCAAACCGAAAAAGTGTTTTAAATTTCACCTAGGTATCTTGTCAATAAAATATAGATATGATTCACAGTCTCTCCAATAATAGAAGCCTTAGCTAGGTCCTGAAGCACTTTACCACGTTACCGATTTTTCCACTTTTTTTAGTTCAGGTTATGTTGCTTTATGATAAAAACACGAATTTTTGTGACCTTATAACTTCCCCCCCCTCACTTCTTTACACGCTTCAGTCCCAAATTAGGTAAGGATTAAATTTACATTTTAAATACAGTCTTTAACCCTACATTGCATCTAATAATAGTTTTAGATAAATTATGAATCAATTAACCGACTAAAAATTATGAGTATTAACTAGTGTGCTGATAAACTAAAAATGGGGTTACTTGGACCCAAGCAAGGAGGTGGGTCCAATCAACACCTAGTCACATTTTTGATTAGACATTCTCAAATTTGACCGTAAAAATAATTAATATCATTACTTCATGTCTTTTTTCCTTTTATTAAATGGTTAAACCGGTTCATGTGCGTTTATTCGCAGATCTGACACAAAAATGCCCCGAAATTTCAAGAGGTGTCCTGGAGCAGAAAGTATGCGGTTTTTACAGCTGAAAAATTAGAGGAATGTTTAAATGCTGGGAAGTCAGGAGAAATGTCTCAGTGAGATGCTTCAACCCACTTTAAATTAGTAGGTCCACTATAAAAAGGAGATTGAAGAATGGTTTATTAAACAAACCTGGACATCCAATCATATTTACTAGTGCAGAAGAGTTGGCCTGTGACAGTCATTTGGACAAAATTTGTGATTTTGGATTTCCCGTAGACGAAATGGACTTTCGATTTATTGTCAAGTTTTACCTTGCAATGCATGGAAGATCAGTGAAATGTTTTCAAAACAAACTCCCTGGGAGTGACTGTGTAACATTATTTTTCGAGACGCATCTACTGTTAACAATCAGATTTGCAAATAAAAAGGGCTCTGTTTTCTGTTTTAATGTAAAATAAATGTTTCATACATAAGTATCTAGTTTTATTTCAAGATCAAAAGGTACTACTTGAGCCCACTACCTGTTTGAATTGTTTATTTCATGTAAAATGTAGGTTGGGTTCAAGTAACCCCAATCAGGGAATTACTTGAACCCGAGTTTCAATAATTTATTATATATATATATATATATATATATATATATATATATAATTAAAATTTTGGTTTGAAACAGACCCAAAATCCTAGGGAATCTTCAAATAAGTTGTTCAACTCAGGTTATCAGCACAAATATGATCTTAGGGCTATCTTTGGGTAAGAAATGCGCAAAAATCTTCACTTTTTGGGTCCAAGTAACCCCAATCTGCGATACTTAAGAAAATAACAGTCTTGTCCTTAAGACTGTTCGTTGACAAGTTTAAAAATATGACTATCAATATAAATAAGAAAAAAATTGCTAAAACCAGATTTATTGGACTCAAGAATAGTAAATTATAAAATATTGCTGTGCAGTAAAACGGCTAAGTTTTAAAAAATTTCGTGCACTTTATAGTCATAATATTTAAGAAATAAAAAATATAGGATTTCTTACCCTGTAGTCCTTGTTTATCTAGTCCACCTAAAATGAATTTTATAGTTGTTAGAAAACTGAGTAAGAATTCTCAGCATCATTCAACATGCGACATTCTACCATCAGGAAATAAAAATTTAATAAGATTATATTTTGCGAGAATGAATTCGTTGTTCACACACTGAAACGACACACGTATGACGTCATTTAAATAAATACAGAAATAACAACATAATACGAAACTAAAAATAAATGGTATATTTTACGTAACATTGTGCAATTTTTTCGAAAATAATCAAAAGCTATTACTAGTACCTTAATACGCTAAAAAGGCATATATTCCAGAAATTTGTAAGTACTCGTATTTAAAAAAATTATGGTTGATTGGTTTATTTAATTTCAGAAATTAAAATTCTTATCCTTCTGTTGACTAGTCCAGTATTATGACTCTCAATATATACCGGGTGCGTCATAAATTCGTGCAAAGTTCAAATATTCGTAATAAAAGAAGTAATGCTCGGAAAAATTTTCTATTTGCGCCAATCAGATCAGAGAGACATAGGATTTTTTTCCATGAAAAAAAAAGTTTCCAAAAGTAACCGAAAGAGGGAGCTCACACGTCAAACTGAGACCTTTTAGGCAAATCAGGCAAACACAAACAGAAAATCAAACAGATCACAATAACATAAGACTGTGCGTTTATTTTAAAGTAAAAGTTGTTCAACATTACCACCAGCACAAGGTAATAAGTGAGGCGCGTAACTACGCCCATTACAGTGGAATGTACCAGGTCGAATTGCATTTTTCAGTTCCATTAAAGTGGTTGGGGAGCCCCGGTACTCACGAGACTTTAAGTATCCCCCAAAAATATGCCGGGGTCAAGTCTAGTGATCGTGAGGGTCACTGAACCTTACAACCGCGACTTATCACACGGTTTTCAATGAAAGATTCCAACAGGAACGTCTTGACATCAAGTGAAATGTGGGGCGGAGCACCAACCTGCATGAAAGTGACAACAGGTAATGCATGTCTTTCATGCAATGCAGGCTTAAAGTGGTCACGCAAAAGCGTAAGGTACCGTGCTGCAGTGACTGTACCGATTTTTCTGCCGGATACAGGACAAGGCTCATCAAAAAAGGAAGGGTCCAGAATATAAGACGCGGTGAAACCACACTAAACATTCACATGGGGAGAATGCAGTGGCTGGCTGAGGTATTCACTACGGTTTGACGTTACACAGATACGACTGTTTTACGTATTAACGTCACCATGCAGTGAAAAGTGGGTTTTATCCGTCCACATGACGTCCAGCAACCATTGTGGGTTACGTTTCATTTGTGCCAGAAACCATCTAACAAAGTTTTGTCTGGCATCTATATTTGCCGGTAATAACTAGTGAAGTGCCTGGATTTTGTACGGATACAGATTCAATATTCCGTGCATAATACGTCGAATCGACGGTTCCAGAATCCCCGTTTTTCTTCTAGCTTCCTGAGCACTGCTACTCCCCGTTGATGCCTCGGCTGACAAATCTTCCATGACACTTTGCACAACATGGACACGGTCCGCGCTCAAGGATGGTCTGCTACTTCGTGGACGATCCTCCAAACTCCCCGTTTTCTCAAAATGTCGCACTAAATTCAGTATCCCATTCAATGAATGAAATAGGGCTCTTTTTTATAGCCTTCAGTCCTCAGTTTCTCCGTGCGAAATTTTCGCAATGCAACAGTTGTGGGTTCACCATTCTTGTAGAAAAGTTTCACCGCCAACGCTCGATGTGGTAAAGAATGCATGTTACGGGCTTCGAATGACAGATCCATTGCCAGCCAGGTGTTTTATTGATAGCCATATTTGCATAACGTGTCTCAGCATGACGTGTGAGCGCCCTCTTTCAGTTACTTTTGAAAACATATTTTTTTACATGGAAAAAAAATCCAATTTCCCTCTGATCCTATTGGCACAAAAATTTTCCGACCATTACTTCTTTTATTACGAAATTTTAAACTTTGCACGAATTTATGAATATATATATATATATATATATATATATATATATATATATATATATATATATATATATATATATATATATATATATATATATATATATATATATATATACTGCTCAAAACAATTAGGGGAGCACATGGTTTTAACGAAATTACGAAAATACTTACAGCGATATGTAACATAAAATAAATCATCCATAATTTAAAGCCTAGCAGGAAACAGAAGATGAAAACTTCATATGCAAATCAAATTTCATGAAGTCAAAAACCAGAATAACAACATAAGGTCGGAAATCGGGATGTTGCAGAAATGTCTGTTTCACTGCTTTAACTGTGAAATTCGATTACTCAGTTATTCTTTTTGAGAAAAGGTGACTTGACAATGTCTCAACAACGTGATTTACCGGAATCCATGGCATGGCGTATTATAGGCAGACTTGAATCCGGGAAAACACAACGTAGTGTCGCGGACGCTGTTGGAGTCGCCAGAAGTGTCGTTGCAAGGCTGTGGAATAGATTCCAAGAAACAGGGAATGTTAGACGTCGACCAGGGCGAGGTGGGCTACGCGCCACTACAGCAACTGATGACCGGTATATACTGTTAACAGCTCGTCGAAACAGAACAGACAATGCTACTCAGCTGCAAAGACATTTGCTCTTGGCAACAGGACGAAGGGTGTCCAGCCAAACAGTACGGAATAGGCTTCATCAGGGAGGTCTCTATGCACGTAGGCCAATGGTCTGCATCCCGTTGACCTCACGCCACCGTGCGTCCCGAAGAAGATGGGCTGCTGAACATCGAGATTGGAAGCAACATGATTGGAGCCAAGTGCTGTTTACACATGAGTCCCGATTCAGTCTGGAGTGTGACACCCGACGTGTTTTGGTATGGAGGGAAAGGAGCACTCGAAATAACACCACATTCATTCGTGAAAGGTCACAATACAGACGATCTGGTTTTATGGTATGGGGTGGAATCAGCATAGGTGGACGTACGGACCTGCATATAATTCGGATTAGTACTTTGACGGCCCGAATGTATGCAGACGAGATACTGAGACCTCATGTCAAACCTTACGCTGCAGCCATTGGATATTCCTTTGTTTTCCAGCATGATAATGCCAGACCGCATACAGATCGTCTTGGGGAGAACATGCTTGAAACTGAAACAATACAGCGTATGGAATGGCCAGCCTGCTCTCCTGACCTGAATCCAATCGAGCATGTTTGGGACATGCTCGGACGACGCATTGCTGCGAGACCAAGGTCTCGTTTTACTCTCCGAGACATAGAGATTGCACTTCTTGAGGAGTGGAACAGTATTCCCCAAAGTCTTATCGATAACATGATCGCATCCGTGGAAAACAGGTGTGCAGTAGTCTTAGCTGTTCGAGGAGACCACACGTCATATTAAAAATCTTGCATCATTTCTAAACAATACTTTTTTTATCGTTTACATGTAACCAAATTGATACCCTAAATCATCTTTTCATGTTTTTTCCATATTTTCAAAGAATTAAAGCTTAATTTACAAATATTTTTACGTATTTTTTTCTGTATTGCGCATTGATACGCGTGTACTATCCATTTTGTTCCAATACGTAGCTATCTTGCACGGTTTTCTTAACTTCTTTGGTTGCTCCCCTAATTTTTTTGAGCAGTATATATATATATATATATATATATATATATATATATATATATATGTGGGCCGAAAAACCTCTTTTTCTTTTCGGAAACGGCTAATTGAAAAAAGTTATTTCACTTATAGATATGAGAAACCGTAAAATAAATTTTGTGAAAAAATAATACCTTCCGATCGCGCATTCACTTGAAAGTTTTGAAAAAAGTAAGAAAATGAGGCTTCTTTTCCAATTTTTTGAAATTCTCAAAGTTTTTAAATTTGAGAAGCGCTAGTTTGTGTTGTCTATGGTAACGCCAATAGTACGTGAAAAAATTAAAACCCTTGATTATTCAATATTAACTATTCGCGCATTGCCTTATAAACTAGAGTAAAAGCCATATTATGAAGGATTGCAATAAGGCGATCTTCCACGTTTCTTTTTGTTATCGCCGTATGTAAATGTCCTTTTTTTTTGGAATGCACTTGTAAGAAAAACCCATATATGTGTGTGTATCCAATATGTATCAAGAGTAAGAGCTAAAAAGCCAGAAAGATACCAGTTCTTGAACTGAGATTCATATATCTTCAAAGAAAGTACAATTTGGGCAAAATAGGGTCTGTAGACGTACTGGAAACACAAAAATTGGAGAAAAGGCAACGTAGAAATACCTTGTTGGCGGATTACTATAAAATAAACCAAGGTGAAAGTACTTCGAGTGGAAGTGGGTATAAATGTAAAGAAACCACTGAGCATGAGCAGTCCGAAAATGGACAGGAAGAAGAAAACAATATGAGTGGTGCTGAAAGACATGAGCTTTTCTAACCAGATGAGAGATAACTGAAAACATCTAAGCCTTGCCAAATTAGGATAAAACTTAAAGCTACTGCTCTGACAAGTGATCGGTATGGGGTATCTGACCGCTCTACAGCCGTGATTACGTCTAGTGTGCTCCAGACTTCGGCATCATGAACGAGGAAGACTTGTCGCATGTTGTCGACAAGAACAAAGTGAGAAGAGAAAAAATTAGTAACAGACATCATTTGCAGTCCAAAGCTATTAATGAATCTTTACGGGGACTTTATTCTGATGGCAGAAAAGATGAGACTATGATGAGACTATGAAAGATGAGGTGATTGAAATGGGTGGTTCTAAACGTTATCGTCAGACCCAAAAAGAAAAACATTATTCCTTGGTTCAAGAACCAGGCTCAAAATACCTTTGCCATGTTTAACCCACTACTGGGCATTCTAAAGACATTGTTGTGGCAATTGTTACACATTTGGGTAAACTGAATATTTTTCTGGAGGAGCTCGATTTAATTGGAAGTGACGGAACGGGCACTAACACTGGCTGGAAAAATGGTGTCATTCGTCAAATCATGCTAAAAGTTGGTAGACAACTACAGTGGCGTATATGGCTCCTACATTTCAATCAGCTACCATTCAGACATCTTTTCCATCACTTGGGCGGAGCTACTGCAGGACCATCATCCCTTAGTGGGGAAATTGGTTAAAAAATGAAAGCCTGTGAAAAACTTCCAGTGCCAGATTTTTTACCTATTGACTGCACTATTCCTAATGCCGACAAGAAAGATCTGAGCAAAGACCAGCTGTATCTCCTAGATATTTCTACAGCAATCAAATTTGGTCAATGCCCAGCGAATTTGGCAGCTCGAGAACCAGGTCCATTAGCACATTCACGATGGGTAACATGAGCAAATATAGTACTTAGACTATATGTCAGGGAAGAAAACCCCTCAGATGACCTGAAGCAGCTGGTGTACTTCATTGTGCACTGTTACATACCACTGTGGTTCCGGATCAAAGCAAGTGGTTATTTTTCTGAAGGTCCTAAAGTTGTATTTGAGGCAATCAGATTAACTCGATACCTCCTTGAACATTTGCGAAAAATAATCAACCCAGTAATAGAACGAAACTCATATTTTGCACACCCCGAAAATTTAATTGTGGTTATGGTTATGGACGAAAGACAGCATGTGAGAGAACTGGGATTAGAGAACTGGGAGAGAACTGGGGAGTTCTCAAAGCTCGGGTAAATTGCAAGGAGAAAACAAGTAACGCGATCGATTACGTTGCCATGATTAAGTGGAAAGTTTGTAATATCACTCCGCCACCTTTGCTAAGGAAAGTGCCGGATGAAGAAGTAGAAGAAATGATCAAAACTGCAAACCATTGATTTCAGACTTCAATAAATTTCCATGTCACACCCAATCTGTGGAGAGTTGAGTCAAACTTGTCACCGAAGGTAGCCAAAATGTGAGCTGTACTGAAGCTAGAGATGGAGACATAAGAAGCACCCTGTTGTCAAGGTCAGTTATGCGGAATTTTCTTAAAAAGTTGCCTTCAACGTGTCTGAGTTGAACAATCAATAATGGGGCATAATAGGAGCGACGAAAGTAAATGAAAATACGTTTTTTTTAAATGGTACTTTTGAATATTTTGTTTGTACAAAAAATGTTTTAAATATATTATAAGTTTCGCTGTCGTTTAACACCCTTTTTTCTATACATCGCGAACTATTGCATTTGAGATATATTATATCAGAGATTTTCAAAAAACCGCTGAAAAAAATTTATTTTCTTATTTTTTTTTCAATATTTCAAAGTGAATGCGCGATCGAAAGATATTTTTTTTTCACAAAAATTTTTTTACGGTTTATCTTATCTATAAGTGTAACAACTTTTTTCAACTAGCCGTTTCCAAAAAAAATATAAATCGTTTTTTCGGCCCACCCTAATATATATATATATATATATATATATATATATATAACACGATAATACCCCACCTTTATTACGTAAGACGTATTTAAAATTTTTCTTTTATCCTTTCAGTAAAACACATCCCCTATTCAAAGTGCGATCTAGAGGTACATGGAATGACTATCTGGTTGTTTGTCCCTTAATCTCTAGCGGCAACGGAACCAACCAGTCAGTCTCATTTTTCATTCCTCTTTCCTGTGTTTCTGCCTCAGCGCGTCACTTGCACCCATACATTCGTATACAGTAAATGATTGTTACAGTGTGTGTACCAACCCTAAAAGTAGTTTGTACCAGGAATTAGGAATCACAATGTATATATATATATATATATATATATATATATATATATATATATATATGAGTTTCAAAGTATGGTTTTGTGGCACGAGTTGTTATATTTGTAATATTTTAGGAATTTATTAAATTTATATTTATTTGGCAACACTGAAAAAGACCATACATGAAGATAGCGCCAGAATTTTTAAAAAAATGTGTCGTAAACAAAATTAGTGTCAACTTGTTTGATTACGATGAAATAATTACCTTCTTCTCCACTGGGGTAATCTGCTTCGTATTCTGCAAGAATATGAATTTTATTTTTAATATTAAGAAGTAGAATCAACTCTAGAGTATAACATCAAATAAAAGAATTTACAACAAATCGCTTTTGAGCACTACTGCCATCCTTTTCATATGGAGATTTAATTGTATACTTTTATTACTTCTTTCGTAAGAAACTCTATTGCAAATTGTCAGATTTAAACTTTAACAGTATTCAGATATCCGCTAATCTACATATATAAAACAGTTCCGTAACTGACTGACTGACTGTCTGTCTGATTGACTGACAGACGGATAACGCACAGGCGAAACCGCTGGACCCAAAGTGTTGAAATTTTGCATGGCGATTCTTCTTATACTGTAGGGGTTACTAAGAATGATTTTTGAAAAAAATTTCTTAATTTTTTTTAAATTCAATTTTTAAGCTGTTTTTGCAACATTCTTTAAAGTTTGCATTTAAAATAATAATCCGAGGGTTATAAAAATTACATCATGAGCAAGATCATAAAAATTCCTTTAAAATGAAAACTTTTTCGAATCTTTACCTACGTTTTCTGATTTTTGGTGAATTTTTAAAGATTAATTTTTAGAATTTAATTTATTAAACGTTGATCACGTGGTTTCTTTTCTTTTTGTGATACTTTAAATTAGTTTTGCGTCACATGCATAATAACGAAATAAATTGACAATTTTTTTTCTTTCTAATGCGGCAGGCGATTGGATATTATAAAAAATAAAAACATTAAAATACAGTAAAAGAAATGTTCCTCAAACTGTACTATTTTAACTGTTCTATATTCTTTGGTATGTTCTATTAGATTTAATTTTGATATTTTCTTCTGCGTTATTTTGTTTATAAAAATATCCGGTACGATTTGTTATAAATATATTTTTTTTTGTTTTCTTTGGCATTAATTGCATACATTGGCCATTGTATTTATTATATATATATATTAATTTTTTTTTCTTGGCATTAACTGCATACATTGACATTTGCATTTAATTTGAGTGTACTCCGTAGCGAAGCACGTGTATTCAGCTAGTATGCAAAAAAAAGATTCTCTAAAAGAAAACTTCTAGTTATAAATTTGTCTTATAAGGTAGTATAACTTTACATTTCAAGAGCCTACCCTCCGATTTCTCTTTTTATTTTAAAGAGTTTACTTTTAGAAAGATTTTTACTTTAAGTAATACATCTACTCTAGCAATTTTCTATATTCTCGTAAAATATTCAAAATTCGTTGAATTGTGGAAATCCGATCACGAACTAAAATATTTTCTTTAACTTTTACTGATTTATATTTGGAAAATGATGTCCTTAATACTGAATGTCCTGTCATTAAAAATTTTAGTTTTAATATCAGCAAAAAACGTTCAGAAGCAGTATTTTTTAAAAATATATATAAAAATGAAGGAAGCGATAACTAGTTTCGAGCGCCACGGTTATATTTAGTAACCACGTTGGGCTATTTATATACAATTTTTAAATCTTTCAAACTAAATTTGGTTTATAATAATCAGATAAATTCAAGATGCAAGACATTTAGGGATTCATAAACATTCAAAAGAATAATTATTCAAAGATATTTTTAGTTATAAATTTTGAATTATTCTTAAAATTTAACCTGATTTGACGTGAGTTACTTTACCTTCCACTTGCAATATAATATGAATTTAAATGTAAGGAAATTCATGCAACTACTCTATTTTATTTACAAAGAGAAATAAAGGATCGATTATCTGGTTTAGAAAACTACGGCACCTTTTGCAACACCAAATATTTGTGTACTCATCTTAATTTCCGTATTCCCGTTACATGAAAATCTCTTTACAATGAAATTATTAAAATAAACTAGAGTTCTAGTGAAATTCTAGTAACGCTACATAAAAAGTAAAATTTATATATTTTTATAGTAACATATATTACAATAATAATTACCATATTAAATTTCTTCACAATGCGCACCAAATCCAACGGGTGCAAGTAAGCAGGAAACCAATAGTGTATTCGTAAAATAAAACGTCAATTAGTGTGATTTTTTCATCTCTAGTATTATTCTCATCAATATAAATGAATTATAACAAATCGCTTTCCTGTACAACGGGTAATTTATGCATAATTTATTGTTCTTTAGAATAATAAATATTCCAGTATAAATAAATATATTGGATTACTCACCGTCAGGACCAAAGCCATCTGGTCCACCTGAAACCGATTTTAAATTCGTTAGAAAATTGTGTAAAATTTACATTCTGTCATCGTTCTTACAACAGGCAATTAAAATTTAACAGATTGACATTTTTAATTATCTCAAAAAACACATTAACAAAAGTCGGCTACAGTAATAGTCTTTGTACTCAGTAACTCCCTAGCTTCTCAATATCGATCGGAAAGGGAAATCTTTCGAAGAGCAGAACAGCGAAGCAGGTGAGTTTCCTCCATCATCTCCCGAAGTTCGCAGAGCCTTTAGAAAGGATCAGCGCGGATTTTCAGGCGATACAGATATTTTGATAAACCGTCAAGTCCGGTCGCCTGGCGAAATTAAGCAAGAGCTCTACGTCTTGGCCATTTGGGGATGTCTTTGATTCGAATCCACTAGGGTTTTGGAAGTTGTTTTCAAAGAGCTGTTTTCGGGGGGCTTCATTGACTAACGTATGTATAAGGCGTTTGACTGTACTAAAAGGGACACCAGCATTAGAAATCTGCAAAACTGATGCACGTCTTGGCCACGAGATCAGCAGGCTCGTTTCCAGAGACACCGCGGTGGCCCGCGATCCATTGTAAAACGACACATTTATGATGCCTGCTTATGCAATACCCGAGATTCCTACACTCAAGAATGTCAGCAGAGTGAGGTTAACTTTTAGTGTCACAAAAGATAACAACTCTATAGAAATGGTTTAGATGGCATTGCAGTTGCGTAAGTGCTAATCCTATTACAAATACCTCTCCGTCGAATGCAGTTCTTCCCTCTCAAACCGGAGAGAAAAAGGAGAAAATATTACAGAACACACCTGCTCCTGCATTGACAAAATTTTAAATACAAGAAACTGCTCTATAAATATGCATGCAATCCTGCTCAGGATACAACACATTAATAGTCTCGCAGGTCAAAGATTTAAAAACCACAACGTCGAAATCCTTTTTATAGACATCTTGACTAAGACCAATAGAAACCCAAAAACTTTCTTTTCGTTACGATTTTAAGGCGGGAAATGTGGATCTGGTCCATAATCAAGATATCTCATACTTTCTGGAACTCCCTGTAAGCAACCACGTTGAATCTTTAAGCCCCTTTCGGATCTCATGCAAATAAACGTCCTCTACTGTGATTTTCAAGCAATTGTGATAAAAAAATTGGAAAAAAATCATATTAAATAACTAATAAAAGAAAACAGTTCATGAAATAAACGATTAAAGGTTCACCTCTGGTTTATTATCTAGAAAGTATATATAAATAGTATTTGTAATTCGTATAAAATGAGAGAACGATTGCATAATTGTGTATATGCATGATTAAAAAGTCCACCTCTTAATTATTCTCTATAATATATATATATATATATATATATATATCAATATTATGAATAATTTGTAGAAAACAGTAAAATTATTTTATTTGAAATTTTCCTTTTCTACTTACGTTCATAAAGTCGGTTTCTTATAAAAACGTATTAAGTACAGTACTTTTTATAGTTTTGTAGTATAAGTATTGTCAAAATTTAGTAAAATTGCATAATAACTAAACGTTTTCGTTCAAAAAAAAAATTGCCACCGATTCAAAATACATATAATAAGTAATATGATGCAGGTAAAAGTCTTTCATACACAAACGACTACAATACGTGAAACTATAAATATATTACATAACATTGTACGAAATTAACTAAATTTAAATTCAGTGATTAGTCACTCCACACACTGAAAATGCATACAATGTAATAAGTCAATATTTATTTATTTTTAATTTAGATTCGATTCGTTTATTTACGTTAAAAAAATAATCTTCTTGTCCCAGGGACTGTCCTTCCACTAGTCCAGAAATATAAATGTTATAAATATCAGAATATAATATAAGACTGTAATAAATATAAATATATTAAAGAACATTCAAATCTAGTGTTATTAGAATCAAGAGTAATTAATTATAAGATATCGTTTTCCAGTACTATGGCCAAATTTTTCAGTCATAAAATTATATAGAATAACATACCATGGGGTATATATCCAGTTGGGTCCCCTAAAATATACAAAAATATATGTTAAATTCGTTAGAAAAGAGTGTAAAAATGTTTAGTCTTGCATCGTTGTACCATCAGAAAATAAAAATTTAATAGAATAAAACACGTAAGTATCAGGAGAATTTCCAATCTTTTCCAAACTTTTATATTGCCTATATGAGTATTCGTATACATAAACGCAATGTAATGTGATTTTCAAGCAATTGTGATAGATAGACATATGTTCAAAAAACACATATTAAGTAAATAATTGAAGATATAAGTTTATGATAAAAACGATGAAAGGCACACATATGATTTATTGCCTAGAAAATATATATGAAAGTACTTGTAATTTGCAGAAAGAATTAAAATTATTTTATTTAAAATTTTCTTTTCTGATACTGTACATAAAGTCGGTTGCTAATGCAAAAATATAAAATATTTAAAATAGATTTAACAGTTTTTTATTATATAAGTATTGCCAAAATTTAGTAAAATTGCATAACACCTTAAATGTTTCGTATAAAGAAAATTACAACCTATTCAAAATAGTTATATTAAATAATTTAGGTACCAGTCTCTCATACACAAACGAATACATTACGCGAAACTAGATATATTTTACACAACATTGCATAACTTTAAAATGCTTACATCATGTAAGTAGAATGTATTTTCAATGAGTGAATGTATTCGTATTTGATTAATATACATAATATAAATTTGAATATATATTTATGTATATACTAATACAAATATAGATATACAGTGATTTCCGCTTATAAGAATCACGTTTGTTATTACTGTTTTTGATTCTTATAAGCGGTTGATTCTTATAGCCGAAATTTAGGTTTTTGGACAGGTACACACACACCTATATATACATACATATATTAGATTATTTACCATAAAATGCTCTTTAATTTACGTTAATTATCTTTTATTAAAATTATTTTTTACAATTTTAAAAATACAACTTATATTTTAGACCTATAAGTAGATACACATGATTACAGTATGAGAAGAAAAAATCCAATATTTGTTACAACATACCTGCTTAACAGTTTTAACATTACAACTACAGGAAGGAAGCAAGAAAAAGCTTTCTATGGTAGTTTGACGTAATGAAGTTTTCAGGAGGCTGTTTATACCTCTTTCAATACTAATAGTCTCAGACGAAGATTCACCTTCTAGCTTACATTTCACAGTTTGATAACGTACTGAATCTACTAATGTCACGTTTTCCTAAGTGATAGTGAACACGTCGCCGAAGATTTATGTAATTCAGGGTCCAGGAAGCCGCAACCAGGATGTGGGAGGTGGGAAAAAAGAGTCCCTATTTTTGTTTGTTAGTGGAGAAAAGTGAAATCGGACCCGGTCGGGTAAAGATGCGACGGGTAAAGATGTCCTGGGTAATAGGAGAGTGTTGTGCTAAAGCGTTAAAGGGGAAACTATTATGTTATGTCTAACAAAGAAAGGAATGAATTTTATGACTATATTCAATCCCATCTTATATATCTTTCTTTAAAAAAAAAGAATTTCGTGCCTTTTGAAGGTTTAAGTGGCTTTTTTGGAAAAATGAAAGGAAAGCGAAGAGTGTAAACTGATTCTTAAAACCGGTAGATTGATTCTTTAAAGCGAAAATTTTAACATGGAAATAATACATTTGTTTTTGTTTTCGCGATATTGATTCTTATAAACGGTTGATTCTTATAACCACTGATCACTATAAGCGGTGGTTACTGTACTTTTATATTACAGTATATACAATTTAGTGTAGGTTTGGTTTAAAGCACCAACAAGTTTATAGCAGTAATTGTTGTAATACATTCTGTCCACAAAAATATATGCACCCGGAAGAAATTGAGCTACTATCACGAAACTCGGTAGGAATGTAGTAAGAGATATACAAATGATTAAAATTTCTCGCCAGTAAGACAAGGGTAAGCGCGCTATGCGCATATGAGATGCGCAGCTGGGAGAGATTAAAAGCATGATTGCTCGTGCCATAGGGTAATTCAAACAAATCTGTCGACTTGAATGGACGTTATTGTGACTAGAGATGCCTCTGAGACGTAACCGGCGACAGTACGAACAATTGTCGAACTTTGAGAGGGGTCGTACTGTAGGCCTTAGAGAAGCAGGTTGGTTGAACAGGCGTATCGGCCGGCACCTCGGTCGGAGCGATATGGTAGTTGCTTGGTGTTGGCAACAATGGATCACGGAAGGGATAGTCTACAGCGGACAGTCTACGGAGGATCAGGGCGTCCCAGGAGCACAGATGTGCGCGAGGATCACGTAATAATAAGAGAGGCCAAATCCGCACCAACAACATCACTAGAATCGGTTCGACGCCATTTACCACCTTCCATACATCCGGTGTCAACAAGGGAAACCATTCAGAGACGACTGGCCGACGCAGGTATAAGGAGCCGACGTCCATTAAAAAGCCTATCACTGACCCCACTTCATAGGCAATGTCGATTGGATTTTTGTCGAACTCGGGCAAGCTGGAGAGTAACCGACTGGAGACGTGTGATCTTCAGCGATGAATCCCAATTCAGCCTCAATGCTGATGACCAGCACATACGAGTGTGGAGGAGACCAGGCTACGGGTCCGATCCAGCATTTATTGTCGAGAAGCATACGGCGATTACACAATGTGTGACAGAGTGGCGAGCGATTTGTTGGGGCACACGATCACCTCTAGTCATCCTTCAACGCACTTTGACGGCACGCAGCTATGTGGACGAGATTTTAACGCCATTTGTACTTACTATGCTATCAAATCGCACAGGTGACATTTATCAGGAAGGCAACGCTCGTCCACATACTGCGCGAGTCTCCCAACAATGTATTCAAGGATGTGACGTACTCCCATGGCCTGCCAGGTCACCAGACCTCTCGCCAATAGAGCACGTATGGGACGTGCTTGGAAAGAAACTGTAGCCGTTCCGGGATATTGGTGAATTAACTGCAAAGATTATGGCATGATCTTCCGCAGGAGGTCATATTTTACATCATTGATTCGATGCCACGCCGTAATTCGGCTTGTATAGCTGCCAGAGGTGGATTTACTACTTACTGATTTGTAACATTTTTCATGCCATATCATCTTAATAAAACGGTCTGTTCTTCTAAATTTGTAATCATTTGCTTATCTCCTCATAAACTACACACATATTAAGTTTCGTGATAGTAGCTTGTTTCCTTCTGGGAGCATATATTTTTTCATGACAGAGTGTATTTCTAAGATTTTCGAAATTTATTAAATTTAAATTCGGTTACTACTAACAGAGTACACTGTAAATACGTATTATCGAGAAGATCGCAAATATTAAAAAAAATTCTCCTTTAAAAATTTTAATTTTAATTAGTTTATTTACATTTAAAGAATAACCTTCTTGTCCCGAATACTGTCTTTCGACTGATCCAGAAAAATGGAGGTCATTATAAATATCTGACAGAAGTGCGAAATCTAGTATTACTACAGTCAAGAATATTGAATTAAAAGATATCGCTATCGAATACTACGACAAACTTTTAGAAAATTTATCGTAGAAATAAATATTTGAGTAATAAAAATGTATTAGATTACTTACAATGCATTTCATATCCATCTTGTCGATCTGAAACATATGTAAAATTCATATTAAGACTGTGTAAAAAATTTTAGTCACAATATTATTTTCAGTATGTTTAATATACACTTTCAGGTGTTTGAAAAATAAATATTTACATGAAAAAAGCAATTATTGATTACTTTTTTCCTGATTTTTAAATAGGGAACAAAATTATCCCGAGCAGGCTTTGCAGTAATTTTTAAAATCAAGGTGCTCGTACAATATATATATATATATATATATATATATATGTTTGCAAAAGTATAACACGAAATAAAACTAATAAACAATGGCAAATTTACTATGGCGCTACGCTGCTCAACCGTAAGATGCTATATTTTAAATAAAATCATAACAAAACCAGACAACACCAGCACAATTCAACAACCTGAAAGATGAAGAATATAAATGACCGGGGAAAGTTGTGACCCCCAACGCTCCGGTTAAAATCATGTTTTTCACCTAGGCAACACTCGTGGAAACCATTCTTCATCTGCATCCTAACATAAAGTCAAAACAAAGTAAGGAGCGATGAAATCAGAAAAGGAACTGGAACTACCGTACATTAAAATCCTGGGTTAAATTATATCATCAGTACAAAACTAATTTCAAAACAATTTGACAATTCACTAAAATATGGCAGCAACCTCATAGATCCACTTTACCTATAAACAATGCATCATAAAATAATTTTAAAATATTTAGACTTATCACTAAATTATAGCTGTATCCACATATAACCACTTCACATATAAGTACTACCTAAGTATCGAAATATCTACATACAATACTCAAAACAATATCAAATATACACATTTAGAACAAAATTAATAAATAAAATAGCAAAGACACATACCTAGTGCTACACATCGTCACCAACTGCCATCCGCTACCTACAACCACATTACATTATAGACTGTAAAAGACTGACAGGTGCGAAACGCAACTTGTCAACTTATCATTTAATTACGTCAATTACTGAAATATCGATTAAGACATTCTTTCCTATAGATCGAATGGAATTCATACATGGTCTTTAATAAAAATCCGAAAGGAAAACCCATTTCTAAAGCAATGTTTGCAAATGATTTTATACCCGATTGTATATCCAATTTTTTACAGTTTAGACGTTTTATACATAGCATGTTATTAATAATTAAGTTGCGCTTTACATTTCTATGTAAACATGTATTCCGTGGCATTACGCGCTGTGTAGTAAATGGATAATAGTCCCTTTGATCATACATATTGTATGTCACTAGACTACACTCTTTATCAACACTTAAACTCAAATCCAGAAATACAACTCGATCATCCGGTGTTTTTTCTGATTCTAAAAGGCTAAGATTTTTTGGATAAAACCCCAGATCTATGACCTGCTCTTTGTACTTAGTGCAAATCAAAATATCATCCACATATCTGAAATATTTTAGCTCACTCAATAAGGCTGTCCCCATTTCATAATGGTGGAGGTAAATGTCAGCCAGTATTGAGGAACATCCTCCCCCCCATTGGGATACCATGTATTTGGCAGAAGAAATGTGTACCGTCATATAAATATGTTTCTTTAAGTACCAACTGCACCAGAGTCTCATAACGATTATATGTTATGTACGTTTTTAGGTCATATGTTTCATAAAGATTTTTAGTAATATCAAATAAATCGTTTATATTAATAGTGTTGAATAAATCTGCGAAGTCAAAACTCTTTATATAATTAATACCACTTTCATTATTTAACTTATCAATTATCTCAAAACTATTCCTGATCATATATCCTCCCTCCTTAATTAGTTCCTTATATACGACTTTAAGAATAGCCAATAAGCGATCATTTGCATATGTTAAATACGATTTATAACCCAGAGTTATTGGTCTAAACTTTATCGGAATTTTATGGAATTTAGGAACTAAGACCAAATAAGGGTATTTAATGTTCGTGATTTTAAAGCCAATTTATGATATAACGCCCTTATACGATTATTATTCTCATTCAATGATGAAAGATCCATTTCATAAATAGATTGGTCATTATATATAATTTCTAGATATTCACAGTAATACTTTTTACATACAAAATCGTAACTTGACGCAACCTTATCCACGTATGTGATTACAAAGTGTTCTTTCAAATCACTTATTGAAGTTTTTAATTTACCTAACAATCCACTATTTTGTACTTTTAGAAGTTCAGGCCTATAACAATGAGATATAGCATTATTAACTTTGAAACGCCATTCATCAAATGCAATTAGTGAACAGCTATATTTAACAGCCATTCTATATATAAAATCATCAATTTCCTTTTTAACGCTTTCCAATACAAAATAGTACTTTTCAATACGATATTTAGTACCGCAGAGTAGTAAATTTTTAAATCAATATTCTTAAAAATATCAGGATCTCCTGTTATGTTATGTTTGTGAGGTATATCGTAATACTTATCATTTTCTGAACAAATGCAGTGTTTATAACCCACTGACGACAAATTTTTAGAAACTTCATTAGAGTTAAAAACATTTCGTCAACTAGTAAAGTGTACTTAAAACTCACGACAATTTTCAAACCGTTGATTGGAAAATTAAAGTCCTTATCATTAAAGATTGTATTAAATGGAATATAGTCAAATACTTTATTTGAATACGTAATATTACAATAGTTTAATTCATCACCGTTAGATTTTTCTTTGTCAGTTAATTGAATATTATAAAAGTGACATCTTGATTTTATCAAATCTAAGAAAGTAAGAGGAATAATTGAATCCCTTTAAAATAACGACATAAATTCCTTATTACGGCAATATAGCCAAAGATTCAGTAGCCATTTTTTTCTGGTACCATATATTAAGTTTTTTATCCAACTGTATGGAATAATGTTACTTTCTTTAATTACCGTGCTGAAATCCATTAAATCATTTAAATAATTATTCCAATTATAGCTTTTCTTTCGACCACCTCTTTGTGTACGTTTAGGTACTTTATTGTTTGTACCATAAGTATCCCTAATGCTAGGAGTATAGCCATCAGAAATTGTATCGTAACTAGTAATATATTCATAAATTCTTGTATTTAAGCCATACGGATATACGGTGTTGAATTGAGTCATGTGGTGGTTTTCCCCCCAAAGTCTCAAAGACAGACTACCCACTATGTCTATTATAGATACCCTCATATTATCTACTCCATGTTTTCCAAAAAACATGGACTAAAAATACATTACTAAACAGACTAAAAATACATTAAATAAACGTCTAAATCTACATAGGATTCAGGTATATAATATTAAGGATAAATCTGTCTCTCACGAAATTGAACATTTTGAAAAACATGGAGTAGATAATATGAGGGTATCTAAATAATATGAGGGTATCCTAAAAACGTACATAACATATAATCGTTATGAGACTCTACTGCAGTTGGTACTTAAAGAGACATATTTAAATGACGGTACACATTTCTTCCGCCAAATACATGGTATCCCAATTGTGGGAGAATGTTCCTCAATATTGGCTGACATATACCTCCACCATTATGAAATGGAGACAGCCTTATTGAGTGAGCTAAAATATTTCAGATATGAGGATGATGTTTTGATTTGCACTAAGTATAAAGAGCAGGTCATAGATCTGGGGTTTTATCCAAAAAATCTTAGCCTTTTAGAATCAGAAAAAACACCGGATGACCGAGTTGTATTTCTGGATTTGAGCTTAAGTGTTGATGAATAGGGTAGTCTAGTAACATACAATATGTATGATAAAAGGGACTATTATCCATTTACTACACAACACGTAATGCCATGGAATACATGTTTGCATAGAAATGTAAAGCGCAACTTAATTATTATTAACATGCTACGTATTAAATGTCTAAAATGTAAAAAATTGGAAATACAATCGGGTATAAAATTATTTGCAAACATTGCTTTAGAAATGGGTTTTCCTTTAGGATTTTTATTAAAGACCATGTGTGAATTCCATTCGATCGATAGGAAAGAATGTCTTAATCGATATTTCAGTAATTGATGTAATTAAATGATTGACAAGTTGCGTTTCGCACCTGTCAGTCTTTTACAGTCTGTAATGTAATGTGGTTGTAGGAAGCGGATGGCAGTTGGTGACGATGCGTTGCACTAGGTATGTGTCTTTGCTATTTTATTTATTAATTTTGTTCTAAACGTGTATATTTGATATTGTTTTGAGTATTGTATGTAGATATTTCGATACTTAGGTAGTGCTTGTATGTGAAACGGTTATATGTGGATACAGCTATAATTTAGTGATAAGTCTAAATATTTTTAAATTATTTTATGATGCATTGTTTATAGGTGTAGTGGATCTATGAGGTTGCTGCCATATTTTAGTGAATTGTCAAATTGTTTTGAAATTAGTTTTGTACTGATGTTATAATTTAACCCATGATTTTAATGTACGGTAGTTCCAGTTCCTTTTTTTCATTTCATCGCTCCTTACTTTGTTTTGACTTTATGTCAGGTTGCAGATGAAGAATGGCTTCCGGGAGTGTTGCCTAGAAAAACATGTTTTTTACCGGAGAGTTGGGGGTCACAACTCCCCCGGTCATTTATATTCTTCATCTTTCGGGTTGTTGAATTGTGCTGGTGTAAGCAGAATTCAACAACCTGATTGTGGCAAGCAATTGTGCTAAGAAAAATGGAAAAAATTTGTATTCCATAACTGATGAAAAAAAACAGTTTATGAAATAAACGATAAAATGTTCATATCTGATTCAATATCTAGAAAGTATGTATAAATACAATTTGTAATTCGTGGAAAAGGAGAGAACGGTTACAAAAATGTGTATATGGATGACAAAAAATTCCTCTTAATTATTATCTATAAAATATATATCAATATTATGAGTAATTTCTAGAAAATAATAAAATTATTTTATGCGAAAATTTTCTTTTCTACATACTTACATAAAGTCAGTTGCTTTTAAAAAATATTATGTACAGTATATTTTATAGATTTTTTTTGTACAAATAATGTCTAAAATTAGTAATAATGCATAATAACTAAAAGATTTCGTTGAAAGAAAATTGAGACCTATTCAAAATACATATATTACGTAATATGATATAGGAAAAATTCTTTCATACACAAGCGACTACATTATGCGAAACTATAAATATATTACATAACATTGTAATTTTTTCAAAATTCTTTAAATTTAAATTCGATCATTACTAACTCCATACACAGAAGATGCATATCATATAATAAGTTAGATAATATTTATTTTATTTTTAAATTCAGATTCAATTTGTTTATTTACATTCAAAAATTGACCTTCGTGTCACGGGGACTGTCTTTCGACTACTCCAGAAAAATGGATGTCATTATAAATATATGTGACATAAGTGCCAAATCTAGTGTTACTACAGTCAAGAAAAATGAGTTAAAAGATATCGCTTTCGAATACTACAACAAACTTCTGGAAATTTTATCGTACACTACAGTAATAAATATTTCACTAATATAAATGTATTAGATTACTTACAATGCGGTTGATATCCATATTGTCCCCCTAAAATATAAGTAAAATTAATTTAAATCCGTGAAAAAAATTTTAGTCTTAAGGTTAATTTCAGTATGTTTAATTAACACCGGCAAGTGTATGAAAAATAAATATTCATATGAAAAAAGCAATTATTGATTACTTTTATCCTGATTTTTAAAAAGTGAACAAAGTTATCCCGAGCAAGCTTTGCATTAAATTTTAAAAAATGTATGTATATAAATATGCATATATATATATGCATATATATATATATATACATATATATATATATATATATATACATATATATATATATATATATATATATATATGTATATATATATATATATATATATATATATATATATATATATATATATATATATATATATATATATATATATATTATATATATATATATATATATATATATATATATATTATATATATATATATATGTATATATATATATATATATATATATATATATATATATATATATATATATATATATATATGTATATATAAATATATATATATATATATATATATATATTTATATATACATATATATATATATAAGAAAAAATGGAAACAAATTGTATTACATAACTAATGAAAGAAAACAGTTCATGGAATAATCGATAAAATATTCAAGTCTGATTTATTATCTGGAAAGTATGTATAATTTGTAATTATCATTTGTATGTACCATTTGTAATTCATTATTATTTGTAATTCATAGAAAATGAGGGAACAGTTACATAATTGTGTATATTCATGATAAAAAAAGTTCACATCTTAATTATTATTTATAAAATATATATTAATATTATGAGTAATTTCTAGAAAATAATAAAATCATTTTATGCGAAGTATTCCTTTCTATTTGCTTACATAATTTCAGTTGCTTATAAATAAAATATAAAGTACAGTATTTTATATAGATATTTAGTACAAGTACTGTCAAAATTTAGTAAAATTGCATAAAAACTAAAAGATTTCGTTGAAAGAAAATTGGCACCAATTCAAAATACATTATGTAATATGACACGGGTAAAATTCTTTCATACACAAACAACTATATTACTCGAAACTGTAAATATACTATAAAACATTGTAATTTTTATGAAATTCATTAAAATTAAATTCGATTATTAGTAACTCCATACACAGAAGATGCATATAATGTAATAAGCTAGTCAATATTTATTTTTTTTATTTAAATTCAATTCGTTTATTTACGTTAAAAAAATAACCCACGTCTCACGGGGACTCTCTGTAGACTACTCAAGAAAAATGGATGTCATTACAAATATAAGACAGAAGTGCTAAAGCTAGTATTACTACAGTCAAGAATAATGACTTACAAGATATAGCTTTCGAATACTACGACAAACTTTTGGAAAATTTATCGCACATAACAGTAATAAATATTTGAGTAATAAAAATGTATTAGATTACTTACAATGCAGTGTATATCCATCTGGTCCCCCTAAAATATATGTAAAATTCATTTTAAGACGGCGTAAAAAAATTTAGTCTTAATATTAATTTCAGTATGAAAAATTTACACTTGCAATTGTTTAAAAAATAAATATTCACATGGAAAAAGCAATTATTGAGTACTTTTAGCCTGATTTTTAAATATAGACGAGAACAAAATTATCCTCTACTGTGATATTCACGCAATTGTGATAAGAAAAATGGAAAAAAAATTATTACATAACTAATGAAAAAAATATTTCATGAGATAAAAGATAAATTTTCACATCTGATTTGTTATCTATAAAGTATGTATAAATAGTATTTGTAATTCGTAGAAAATGAGAAAAAAATTACACAATTTTCTATATGAATGATTGAAAAGTTCACCTCTTACTTATTATCTATAAAATATATATCAATATTATGAGTAATTTATAGAAAATACTAAATTTATTTTATTCTGAATTTTCTAAAACTTACACTTTCTACTTACTTACATAAAATCGGTTGCTTCTAAAAAATATTATGTACAGTATTTTTTATAGATTTTTAGTACAGGTAATGTCAAAAATTAGTAAAAATGCATAATAACTAAAATATTTAGTTGAAAGAAAATTGGCACCGATTCAAAATACACATATTACGTAGTATGATATAGGTAAAATTCTATCATGCATAAACGACTGCATTACGCGAACTATACATATATTACAAAACATTGTAAATTTTACGAAATTCTTTAAATTTAAATTCGATTATTAGTAACTCCATACACATAAAATTCATATAATGTAATAAGTTCGTCAATATTCATTTTATTTTAAAATTTATATTCGATTTGTTTATTTACGTTCAAAAAATTTCCTCCTTGTCCCGAGGACTGTCTTTCGATTACTCCAGAAAAATGGATGCCATTATAAATATAAGACAGATGTGCCAAATCTAGAATTTCTACTGTCAAAAATAATGAGTTAAAAGATATCGCTTTCGAATACTACGACAAACTTTTGGAAAATTTATCGTAGTTTATTAATAAATATTTGAATAATAAAAATATATGAGATTACTTACAATGCGGTCGATTTCCATGTGGTGCCCCTAAAATATATGTAAAATTCATTTAAATCTATGAAAAAAATTTTACTCTTAACATTAATTTCAGTATGTTTAATTAACTTGCAAGTGTTTGAAAAATAAATATTCATCTGAAAAAAGCAATTATTGATTACTTTTATCCTGATTTTTAAAATGGGAAGAAAATTATCCCGAACAGGCTTTGCAGTAATTTTAACAAAATCAAGGTGTTCGTACAACATATATATTATTATACTATATATATATATATATATATATATATATATCGTCAACTGTGATTGTCAAGCAGTTGTGATAAGAAAAATGGAAAAAAATTGTATTTCATAACTAATGAAAGAAAACAGTTCATGAAGTAAACGTTAAAATGTTCACGTCCGATTTATTGTCTAGAAAGCATGTATAATTATTATTTGTAATTCCTTGAAAATTAGAGAACGTTTACATAATTGTGTATATGCATGATAAAAAAGTTCACCTCTTAATTATTATCTATAAAATATATATTAATATTTTGAGTAATTTCTAAGAAATAGTAAAATTATTTAATGCGAAATTTTCCTTTTCTACTTACTTACATAATTTCGGGTGCTTATAAATAAAATATTAAATACAGTATTTTTTATAGATATTTAGTACAAGTACTGTCAAAATTTATTAAATTGCATAAAAACTAAAAGATTTCGTTGAAAGAAAATTGGAACCGATTCAAAATACATATATTACGTAATATGATACAGGTAAAATTCATTCATACACAAGCGACTATATTACGCGAAACAATAATTATACTACAAAACATTGTAATTTTTACGGAATTCATTAAATTTAAATTTGATTATTAGTAACTCCCTACACAGAAGATGCATATAATGTAATAATCTAGTCAATATTTATTTTTTAAATTTAGAATCAGTTCGTTTATTTACGTTAAAAATATAACTTTCGTCTCACGGGCACTGTCTGTCGACTACTCAAGAAAAATGGATGTCATAAGACAGAAGGGCCAAATCTAGTATTATTACAGTCAAGAATAATGACTTAAAGATATCGCTTTCAAATACTACGACAAACTTTTGGAAAATTTATCGTATATTACAGTAATAAATATTTGAGTAATAAAAATGTATTAGATTACTTACAATGCAGAGTATATCCATCTGGTCCATCTAAAATATACGTAAAATTCATTTAAGTATGTGTAAAAAATTTTAGTCTTAATATCAATTTCAGTATGCTTAATTTACACTTGCAATTGTTAAAAAAATAAATATTCACATGTAAAAAGCAATTATTGAGTACTTTTATCCTGATTTTTAATTACAGAAGAGAACAAAATTATCCAGAGCAGGCTAAGCAGTAATTTATAAATATATATATATATATATATATATATATATATTTTATATTATTATTTATATATATATATATATATATATATATATATATATATATATATATATATATATATATATATATATATATATATATATATATATATATATATATATATTTATATCCTCTACAGTGATATTCTAGCAGTTGAGATAAGAAAAATGGAAAAAAATTGTATTACATAAATAATGAAAGAAGCAGTTCATGAGATAAACGATAAATTTTCACGTCTGATTTGTTATCCAGACAGTATATATAAATAGTATTTGTAATTCGCAGAAAATAAGAGAACGTTTACACAATTGTGCATATGCATGATTAAAAAGTTGACCTCTTAATTATTATCTATAAAATATATATGAACATTATGAGTAATTTCTAGCAAATAGTAAAATTATTTTATGCGAAATTTTCCTTTTCTACTTACTTACATACATAAAGTCGGTTGCTTATAAAAATATATTAAGCACAGTATTTTTTATAGTTTTTTAGTACAAGTACTGTCAAAATTTAGTAAAATTACATAATAACTAAAAGATTTCGTTGAAAGAAAACTTGCACTGATTCAAAATACATATATTTCGTAATATGATGCAGGTAAATGTCTTTCATACTCAATTGATTCCATTACGTGAAACTATAAATATATTACATAACATTGTAAATTTTACGAAATTCATTAAATTTAAATTCGATTATTAGTAACTCCATACGCAGAAGATACATATAATGTAATAAGCTTGTCAATTTTTATTTTTTTATTTGGATTCAATTCGTTATTTTACGTTGAAAAAATGACCGTCGTGTCACGGGGATTGTCTTTCGACTACTGCAGAAAAATGGGTGTCATTATAAATATAAGACAGATGTTCCAAATCTAGTATTACTACAGTCAAGAACAATGAGATAATATATATTGCTTTCGAATACTATGACAAAATTTTGGAAATTTTTTCTTATATTACAGTAATAAATATTTGAGTAATAAAATTGTATTGGATTACTTACAGTGCGGTCCATATCCATATGATCCCCCTAAAATATATGTAAAATTCTTTTTAAGACTGTATAAAAAATTTTAGTCTTAATATTAATTTCAGTATGTTTAATTTACACTTGCAAGTGTTGGAAGAACAAATATTCACATGAAAATAGCAATTATTGTATACTTTTATTCTGATTTTTATATACAGAAAAGAACGAAAATATCCCGAGAAGGCTATGCAGTAATTTTTAAAATCAATGTGTTCGTACAACATATATATATATATAAATATATATATGTGTGTGTACAAAATATTTTTAAAAAATTATTTTTTACGACTAATATAAGAAATGAATTTAGGAAATGAATGTTTAAAAGTACACTTCTGATTTGTTATCTAGAAAATATATATGATTAGTACGCACAAATTTTTGAAAAAATTTAAATTATTTTATTTGTAATTTTCATTTTTTTAAATAAAGTTCATGAAATCGGTTACTTATATCAAAATTTTAACTATTTTATTTATTTGTAAATAAGGCAGTCCTTGTGCACCACAAAGTACTGCACAAGGCTTACATAAATAAGTAGAAACAAGAAAAAAAAACAGATTAAAACAAACAAGACTAATTAAAACTGAAGCAGCAAATGCAATAAACTTACAGAATGAGAAAAAAGCCAATTTGTGGTCGACCAAAACATGAAGCGGAGGATGAAACCTAATGTTACAGGAATCCAATTCCACAATAAAATCCCTTGTTCCTTCAGCAAGCTTGGAGCAGTCAAAAAGCAAGTGTTCGACATTTTGAACCCCGCCCACGCTGCAGGAGCACAGATCAGTGTCCGATAATTCAAATTTATTGAGATAGCAATTGAAAGTGCCGTGGCCAGTGAGAAATTTTTTAAGTGAAAATCACTGAAGAAATGCTTGTTATTTAGTCTTTGAGAAATTGTGGCGAAAAATAGTTTAGTTAAAGAGGCAGTTTATGAATTCAGGTACAACTCATTCCATAAGAGAATGGTCTCTTTGTGATTCTAGTTGCGAACGTGATATTTTGGGATGTTCTCAGGATCAATGTTGCTTAGCTTTGTAGCTTGCTTTGCAAGCCAATCGGCTCTTTCATTCCCTAAAAGGCCAAAATGACATCGGAAATGTGAAAAACAAACACTAATTCCTCTAGCTTTAAGCTCGTAAAGAGCGATTAGAAAATTCACTACAATTTTGTTGCAGGAGGAAATATTTCTAAGCAAAAATAAGGTTGAAAGAGAATCAGTACAAATAAGAAACTTGAATGACACAGTACAGTGGTTCGAGATCCATTTGAGCGATTTACTGAGGCACAGCAATTCTGCTTGGAACACAATACACTCAATTGGAATTCCGAACATATAATGTTCCATTTCGGCGCCGTCTGGAAACACAACAAAGGCAAGTCCAAAACGATGGTTGAGTTTACTGCCATCACTTAAACACACTACAAGAAAATAACTATAAAAATTGTCAGCATTACCGATAATTTCGATAGGAACATGTTCAGCAGGATGTGGAAGATTCGAAATAAACATCTTGGAATCTTGGGTAATATTTATAACATTATCTTTAAAGTCTTTATTTTGCAGGACGAAAAGGTCAATTGAGGGAAACCGCGCTATGACAAAGAAGACTTCGTAACTTACAGTTCTGTAGCCATGTATAATTCTGAGTAAAATTCTTCCTTGAATTCTGCGTAGACTACGGCAGTTGATTTTTTTTTCAAAGCGTTACCCCAAACTCTAGAAGCATAACAGACAAAAGGTACGATTCCCTGTCTATAAATCATAGGAATAACATTGGATTTCAATCCAAAGGTGTTACAGGTGACACGATTAAGTCCTTTAAGAATGTTTTCACATTTTTTGGAGAGATATAGAATATGATTTTTTCCAACAAAATTTGTTATCAAGCATTACTCCTAGATATTTGATTTCATTCACCATTTAAAGCCGTGTGTTATCAAAATAGAGTTGCCTGCTGGAAAAGTCCACATTCATTTTCTGAATTGCCATAACCTTCGATTTATTCGGGTTGTATTCCATTTTGTAATCTCTTGCCCAGTTTAAAATATCATTAAATGTGTTTTGAGTAAGCCCAAAAATGTCCTCAATTCATTTTCCTTGAAAGCAGATGATCAGATCGTCCGCAAAGGCTATAGTTTCACATCCGGAGAGCTTCGAAAGCCAAACAAGGAGGCTGTTAATAATTAAATTCCAAATAAGTTGACCAGAGAAGGAGCCTTCGAGACAGCTCCTTTGCGGGAACGGCCCTGAAGGAACGGGAAACTGAAACACGACCAAGAGTAAGCAAAGACAGACCTATCATTCAAAAAATCTCTGACCAGAGAAAAAATGTTGCTAGGAATAGCGAAATTTTTTAGCAAAACGAGAATTCCCAGCCACCAAGCATGGTCAAAAGCTCCTTTGATGTCAAGAAAAATTAAAATTGTAAGCAAATTCTTCTTCTTGCCTTTATCAACTATGAAAGGTAAAGGAGAGCATCTTCACAACAGTTTTGCGGAGTGAAACCAAACTGTGTCTCGTTTAACAGTTTTTTACTGTGCAAAAAACCAGGAAATCCAGTTAACAATTAGCTTTTCAAGACATTTTCCAACAGTTAGTAAGAGGCTGATACATCTCAAATAGTCCAGATGCAGACCGCGAAAGTCATTCTTTTTCGGAATTAAAATGATGTTTGCTCTCTTCCAGGAGCGCGGAAAGGTACTAAGCTGTAAACAAGCATTAAAAATTTTTGGAAAGAAACAGGGGAACATCAGATGAATACGTATGAAATTTTCATTTTGAATGCAATCAGGACCAGGAGATTTATTAAGCTTAAGGTATTTCTTTCCAGTATTTCGGGCAAATTTTTAAAAATCTATCATACATTGCAGTAATAAATATCTGGTAATAAATAAAAGTAGGATGACTTACAGTGTGGTCCCGGTCCACCTAGTCCACCTGGTCCACCTGGTCCACCTAAAACGTACGTTAGATTCGTTAAAACAGGTGCAAAAATTTTAGTCTTACGTCGATCTACCATCAGAAAATAAAACTTTTATAGAATAAAACATTTCAGCATCAGAATACAAAACCATTCCAACATTTTTTACTGGCTATATGAGTATTATTATATACAGGGAGACCAGAATTAAAACACCCCTACTCTGACCTTTGTGTATGTTGACGTACTCACTGTAAAGGCTTCGAATTTTGTACACATAATGTTCAAGACATGGGCAAACGGATTTCACAAAAATAAATTAGTTCCAAAAACACCGATAGGTAGCGCTGTATAACAGAAAATATGAAAAAAGACTAAAATAAAAAATAAAAAAACAAGCACATGCGACTTGAAAGAAGGTCTGCATGTAAGAATCATTTCAGTCGACCAGCTACGATCCGCAGTTGAACAAGCTGTCTACAGACTGCAGATTTTACATCTACAAGAAGGGAACTATATTGAGCAGCGTTCCCTACGTCGGTAAGATGTTTGGTACGTTCATATTAAATGTGTTTTGTATTTACAGTGCCCTCTATCGGTTATCAGGAAATAAGTATTTATTCAAGTAATCCGTTTCCCCATGTCTTGAATAGTATATATAGAAAATTAGATGCCTTTACACTGAATGTTTCGATGCACTCAGAGTAGTGGAGATTTAATTCTGGTTAACCGGTAAAAACACCCTGCTGTATTATTTTCCACAAATTATGATACATAAAATAAATTACTAAAATAAATTCATATTAAACTTCTAAAAAAAGAAAACAGTTCCTGAAAAAAAAACGTTTAAAAGTACACCGCATATTTCTTATCTAGAAAATATATATGTGAATAGTACTTGAAATATTCTTTTTTCCTCAAATACATAAATTCGGGTACTTTTAACAAAATATTAACTATTTCAAATATTTTAGTAATTTTTTTTTTAATACAGGAGTTCCAAAAATTAGAAAAAATGCACACAGTGAATAAAATATTTCGTTAAAAGATGATTACCACCGATCCAAATTAATTATATTAAAATATTATGATTAAAAGTTACTAATACAGAAACGACAACATTATAAGAAAATAGAAATATAATACTTTACAAAGTATTGATTGCCAATTATAACCTCATAAAAGAAGAAATATTTTCTATGCATGAATATAATCATATATAATCGAAATTAAAAGTATATATTTACATTTATTTATGAATATGTTTATATATATATATATATATATATATATATATATATATATATATATATATATATATATATATATATATGTATATATATATATATATATATATATATATATATATATAAAAAATCCTCTTCTCTGATTTTTTACTTTTTTTCGGAATTCGCATATACAATCAACATTTTTGGCAATTATGTCGTCACTTAAATCAATTAAGAAACGACTTCAATAAACTAAACTAAAAATTTTTGTTATATATTACATGACAATTTATCCATTAAGAATGCCTACTTCAAATAAGATCATGTAATCTTAATAGAAAATCATTAGTCAAACATATAAAGGACACTCATGGCACAAATGACGTCATTTAAATAAATAAAAAATTGAAAATAATATGAGACTAGAAATAAATAATATAATTTTATAACATTGCGCAAATTTTTCGAAATAAAAAAAAAATTCGAATTCTGTTAAAATTATATTGGTACACAAAAAAACCATGTATTCCAGAAATTTCAAAATTTTAAAAAATATTTTCCTGTAAAAAAATTACTTTTAATTCATAAGTTTCATTAAAAAATAACAACTGCTCTATAGGAATGCCCGTTGAGAAGACCAGAAAAATTACAGTTTTTATAAATAAAAGAAATACTTTCAAATGTAATATAAATTAGAATAAATGGTATTATTTACAAGATATTTTTCTTCAGTAAAATGACTTACATTTTAAAAAAATAATCGCACTTTAGAGTAATAATTATGCAAGTAATAAATTTTATATGATTACTTACCATGTGGTCCATATCCACCTGGTCTACCTATAATATATTTTATATTCGTTAGAAAACTGTGTAAGAAATATGCTTCTGCATCATTCAACAATTAGGAAAAAAATAATAAAAAATCGTTCTTCCTGACTTTTTACTATTACTCTTTATGTAGGAATTCGCATATAAACAACATTCCTGGCAAACGTGTCGTCGCATAAATAAATTTCGAAACGACAGAATAAACTTAACTAGAAAACAATGTTATATATAACATGATATTGTATTGATAACAAATGCCTACTTCAAATAAGATCATATTTTCGAAATGTGAATTATTTTCACACATATAAAGGACACACATGGCACATATGACGTCATTTAAATATATAAAAAATGAAAACCATACGAAGGAAGAAATTAATGAAATAATTTTCATAACATTGTACATTTGTTTTCAAAATTCATTAAATTTCAATTCGGTTACTACTATATTTCTACACTGAAAATCGATTTATTTAGAAAATTTCTCCTTTTTAAACAATATTTTGTTGTAAAAAAATTAGTTATAATTGGTATATTTACTTTAAAAATTAACATTTTGATCCATGGGACTGCCCGTTGACAAGCCCAGAAATATTTCACTTTTTATAAATATAAGAAACAACTGTGAAATGTATTTTTATTCGAAAAAATGGAATTAATTACAAAATATTATTCTTTAGTAAAATGACTTAAGTTTTTGAAAATTGATTGCAATTCAAAGTAATAAATATGTAAGTAATAAAATTTTATAGTATTACATACCAAGTGGTGAATATCCAGCTGGTCCACCTATAAAATATTTTATACTCGTAAGAAAAAGTGTAAGAAATCAGCTTATGCCTCATCAACAATTAGGAAGGAAAATTAATAAAAAATCCTCTTCCCTGATTTTTTACTCCTTATATAGGAATTCGCATAAAAACAACATTCCTGGCAAACATGGCGTCACATAAATAAATTCCAAAACTACTCCAATAAACTAAACTAGAAATTTATGTTATATATTACATGACATTGTATCGATTCCAAATGCCTACTTCAAATAAGACCATATTTTCGAATTCGGAATTGATTATTCACACATATAAAGGACACATATGGCCGATATGACATCATTTAAACATATAAAAAGAAAACCAATACGGAAATAAAATAAATATTATTTTCATAACACAGTGTAATTTTTTCAAAATTCATTAAATTTCAATTAGGTTACAGCTATATTGGTACACTGAAAATCGATTTATTCCAGACATTTCTAATTTTTAAAAAATTTCTCCTTGTAAAACACGTAATTATAATTGTTACTTTTACATTAAAAATTAACATTCTGTTCCATGGCACTGCCAGTTGTCAATCCCAGAAATATTTCACTTTTTATAGATATAAGCAACTAATGTCAAATGTAATTTTATTCGAATCAAATATATTAAATTATATTATTTTTTAGTAAAATGATTTTGAAGTTTTTGAAAATTGATTGCACTTCAGAGTAATCAGTTCGAGAGTTATCAAATATTATAATATTTCTTACCTGATGGTCCATATCCAGCTGGTCCACCTATAACATATTTTATACTCGTAAGAAAAATGTGTAAGAAATCCGCTTATGCCTCATTGAACAATTAGGAAAGTAAATTAATAAAAAATACTCTTCCCTGATTTTGTACTTTTTAATTCGGAATTAACATATACAAACAACATGCTTGGCAAACATGTCGTCACATAAATCAATTCCGAAACGGCTCCATTAAACTAAACTAGAAATTTATGTTATATATTATATAACAATTTATCCATTCCAAATGCCTACTTCAAATAAGATCATATAATTGTATTAGAAAATCATTAATCACACATATAAATGACACTCATGGCACATATGACGTCATTTAAATAAATTAAAAAATGAAAACAATATGAGAATAGAAATAAATGATAAAATTTTCAAAACATTGCGCAAATTTTTCGAAATTAAAAAAATTCGAATTCTGTTAAAATTTTTTGGTACACAAAAAATCCATGTATTCCAGAAATTTCCCATTTTTTAAAAATATTTCCCTGTAAAAATATTACTTTTAATTGTTCAGTTTCATTAAAAATAGACACTGTTCTATAGACATGCCCGTTGAGATGTCCAGAAAAATTACAGTTTTAATAAATAAGAGAAACAACTGTCAAATATAATATAAATTGAAATAAATGGTATTATTTACAAGATATATTTCTTTAGTAAAATGACTTACATTTTAAAAAAATAATCGCACATTTGAGTTATAAATGTGCAAGTAATAAATTTTATATGATTAATTACCATGTGGTCCATATCCAGCTGGTCTACGTAAAATATATTTTATATTCTTTAGAAAACTGTGTAAGAAATCTGCTTTTGCGTCATTCAACAATTAGGAAAAAAATAATAAAAAATCGTTCTTCCTGACTTTTTACTTTTACTCTTTATTTAGGGTTTCGCATAAAAACAACATTCCTGGCAAACGTGTCGTCGCATAAATAAATTTCGGAACGACAGAATAAAATTAACTAGAAAACTATGTTATATATAACATGATATTGTATTGATAACAAATGCCTACTGCAAATAAGATCATATTTTCGAAATGTGAATTATTTTTCACACATATAAAGGACACACATGGCACATATGACGTCATTTAAATATATAAAAAATGAAAACAATACGAAGGAAGTAATTAATGAAATAATTTTCATAACATTGTACATTTTTTTTCAAAATTCATTAAATTTCAATTCGGTTACTACTATATTTCTACACTGAAAATCGATTTATTTAGAATATTTCTTCTTTTTAAAGAATATTTTGTTGTAAAAAACATAGTTATAATTGGTATATTTACTTTAAAAATTAACATTCTGATCCATGGGACTGCCCGTTGACAAGCCCAGAAATATTTCACTTTTTATAAATATAAGAAACAACTGTGAAATGTATTTTTATTCGAAAAAATGTAATTAATTACAAAATATTATTCTTTAGTAAAATGAATTAATTTTTTGAAAATTGATTGCAATTCAAAGTAATAAATATGTAAGCAATAAAATTTTATAGAATTACATACCAAGTGGTGAATATCCAGCTGGTCCACCTATAAAATATTTTATACTCGTAAGAAAAAAGTGTAAGAAATCAGCTTATGCCTCATCAACAATTAGGAAGGAAAATTAATAAAAAATCCTCTTCCCTGATTTTTTACTCCTTATATAGGAATTCGCATAAAAACAACATTCCTGGCAAACATGGCGTCACATAAATAAATTCCAAAACTACTCCAATAAACTAAACTAGAAATTTATGTTATATATTACATGACATTGTATCGATTCCAAATGCCTACTTCAAATAAGACCATATTTTCGAATTCGGAATTGATTATTCACACATATAAAGGACACATATGGCCGATATGACATCATTTAAACATATAAAAAGAAAACCAATACGAAAATAAAATAAATATTATTTTCATAACACAGTGTAATTTTTTCAAAATTCATTAAATTTCAATTAGGTTACAGCTATATTGGTACACTGAAAATCGATTTATTCCAGACATTTCTAATTTTTAAAAAATTTCTCCTTGTTAAACACGTAATTATAATTGTTACTTTTACATTAAAAATTAACATTCTGTTCCATGGCACTGCCAGTTGTCAAGCCCAGAAATATTTCACTTTTTATAGATATAAGCAACTAATGTCAAATGTAATTTTATTCGAATCAAAGATATTAAATTCTATTAGTCTTTAGTAAAATGATTTTGAAGTTTTTGAAAATTCATTGCACTTCAGAGTAATCAGTTCGAGAGTTATCAAATATTATACTATTTCTTACCTGATGGCCCATATCCAGCTGGTCCACCTATAACATATTTTATACTCGTAAGAAAAATGTGTAAGAAATCCGCTTATGCCTCATTGAACAATTAGGAAAGTAAATTAATAAAAAATACTCTTCCCTGATTTTGTACTTATTAATTCGGAATTAGCATATACAAACAACATGCTTGGCAAACATGTCGTCACATAAATCAATTCCGAAACGGCTCCATTAAACTAAACTAGAAATTTATGTTATATATTATATAACAATTTATCCATTCCAAATGCCTACTTCAAATAAGATCATATAATCGAATTAGAAAATCATTAATCACACATATAAATGACACTCATGGCACATATGACGTCATTTAAATAAATTAAAAAATGAAAACAATATTTGAATAGAAATAAATGATAAAATTTTTAAAACATTGCGCAAATGTTTTGAAATTAAAAAAATTCGAATTCTGTTAAAATTTTTTGGTACACAAAAAATCCATGTATTCCAGAAATTTCCCATTTTTTAAAAATATTTCCCTGTAAAAATATTTTTTAATTGTTAAGTTTCATTAAAAATAGACACTGTTCTATAGAAATGCCCGTTGAGAAGTCCAGAAAAATTACAGTTTTTTTAAATAAAAGAAACAACTGTCAAATGTAATATAAATTGAAATAAATGGTATTATTTACAAGATATATTTCTTTAGTAAAATGACTTACATTTTAAAAAAATAATCGCACATTAGAGTTATAAATGTGCAAGTAATAAATTTTATATTATTAATTACCATGTGGTCCATATCCAGCTGGTCTACCTAAAATATATTTTATATTCTTTAGAAAACTGTGTAAGAAATCTGCTTTTGTGTCATTCAACAATTAGGAAAAAAATAATAAAAAATCGTTCTTCCTGACTTTTTACTTTTACTCTTTATTTAGGATTGCGCATAAAAACAACATTCCTGGCAAACGTGTCGTCGCAAAAATAAATTACGAAACGACTCCAAAAAACTAAACTAGAAATTTATGTTATATATTACATGACAGTTTATCAATTCCAAATGCCTACTTCAAATAAGATCATATAATCGTATAAGAAAATCATTAATCACACATATAAAGGACACTTATGGCACATATGACGTCATTTAAATAAATAAAAAATTGAAAACAATATGAGACTAGAAATAAATAATAAAATTTTATAACTTTGCGCAAATTTTTCGAAATTAAAAAAAATTCGAATTCTGTTAAAATAATATTGGTACAAAAAAATCCGTGTATTCGAGAAATTTCAAAATTTTAAAAAATATTTTCCTGTAAAAAAATTAGTTTTAATTGAAAAGTTTCATTAAAAAATAACAACTGTTCTATAGTAATGCCCGTTGAGAAGTCCAGAAAACTTACAGTTTTTATAAATAAAAGAAACAACTTTCAAATGTAATATAAATTGGAATAAATGGTATTATTTTCAAGATATTTTCCTTTAGTAAAATGACTTACATTTTAAAAAAATAATCGCACTTTAGAGTAATAAATATGCAAGTAATAAATTTTATATGATTACTTACCATGTGGTCCATATCCAGCTGGTCTACCTGTAATATATTTTATATTCGTTAGAAAACTGTGTAAGAAATCTGCTTTTGCATCATTCAACAATTAGGAAAAAAAATAATAATAAATCGTTCTTCATGACTATTTAATTTTACTCTGTATTTAGGAATTCGCACATAAACAACATTCCTGGCAAACGTGTCGTCGCATGAATAAATTACGAAACGACACCAATAAACTTAACTAGAAAACTATGTTATATATTACATGATATTGTATTAA
Organism: Dolomedes plantarius; assembly: GCA_907164885.2. NCBI lineage: Eukaryota > Metazoa > Arthropoda > Arachnida > Araneae > Dolomedidae > Dolomedes > Dolomedes plantarius. Next base: position 77,567,717 of record OU015503.1, read on the forward strand.
TAACAAATGCCTACTTCAAATAACGAAAATAAGATCATATTTCGAATTGTGAATTATTTTTCACACATATAAAGGACACACATGGCACATATGACGTCATTTAAATATATAAAAAATGAAAACAATACGAAGGAAGAAATTAATGAAATAATTTTCATAACATTGTACATTTTTTTTCAAAATTCATTAAATTTCAATTCGGTTACTACTATATTTCTACACTGAAAATCGATTTATTCTGAAAATTTCTCCTTTTTAAAGAATATTTTGTTGTAAAAAACTTAGTTATAATTGGTATATTTACTTTAAAAATTAACATTCTGATCCATGGGACTTCCCGTTGACAAGCCCAGAAATATTTCACTTTTTATAAATATAAGAAACAGCTGTAAAATGTATTTTTATTCGAAAAAATGGTATTAATTACAAAATATTATTCTTTTGTAAAATGACTTAAGTTTTTGAAAATTGATTGCAATTCAGAGTAATAAATATGTAAGTAATAAAATTTTATAGAATTACATACCAAGTGGTGAATATCCAGCTGGTCCACCTATAACATATTTTATACTCGTAAGAAAAAAGTGTAAGAAATCAGCTTATGCCTCATTCAACAATTAGGGAAGAAAATTAATAAAAAATCCTCTTCCCTGATTTTTTACTCTTTATTTAGGAATTAGCATAAAAGAACAACATTCCTGGCAAACATGGCGTCACATAAATAAATTCCGAAACGACTCTAATAAATTAAACTAGAAATTTATGTTATATATTACATGACATTGTATCGACTCCAAATGCCTACTTCAAATAAGACCATATTTTCGATTTTCGGAATTAATTATTCACACATTTAAGGGCATGGTGGACCTTTCAAAACGATTTTTGAAATTTCTACCACAGAGATATGAAATTTTGTATATATATTCATTAAAGTATAACAATATTAAACGCCTTATAAAATTTTATAAATAGTTTTTGAAAAATATTTTATAATTAAAAAATTTAAATTAAATTGCTCTTATTTAAAATGCTCCTTGCGACTCAATTTTAAACTTTTCCCCTTAATTTTGCATTTATATTGCTTATAAATACGTTCTGAACAAAGTTATGTATTTTTTTGTACTTTCGTTGAATAGTTAATTTTTAAAAAATATTTTTATGCTTGTACTCTGAATTTTCGCGAAATTTTTGTACTTTTCTTAAACTTTTATAACCTAAATGAGCTGGAATCCTAAAATTGATACATAACTTTATTTTGATGTATTCCAGGAATCTTTATTATAAATTTCATAAAATTTCGTCAAAAATTATGACGCGAGGAGCATTTTAAAGACTTGCAAATCTGGAAATTTCTCATTTTGAGAAAAAGTCATTTAAAAGATAATTTTTTATCTAACTTTAATACTTACTACTCTCAAGCCACCAATTTTTCATTTTTCTTTTCACTACACATTTTAAATGCATTTCATTCCAATATTTACATATTTTTAAAATATTAATACACCCCCCAAAAAAATTCCAATTTTTGCTCGATTTTTGGTAATTTTAAAGTCCACCATCCCCTTAAAGGACACACATAGCCCATATGACATCATTTTAACATATAAAAAAGTAAAACAATACGAAAATAATATAAATATAATTTTCATAACACTGTATAATTTTTAAAAAATTCATTAAATTTCAATACGGTTACTACTATATTGGTACACTGAAAATCGATTTCTTTCAGATATTTCAAATTTTTAAGAAATATATCCTTGTAAATAACTTAATTATAATTGCTACTTTTACATTAAAAATTAACATTCTGTTCCATGTCTCTGCCAGTTCACAAGCGCAGGAATATTTCGCTTTTTATAAATATAAGAAACAAATGTCAAATGTAATTTTATTCGAATAAAGGTATTAAATTCAAGATATTATTCTTTAGTAAAATGATTTAAGTTTTTGAAAATTCATTGCATATCACAGTAATCAGTTTGTAAGTTATCAAATTTTATAGAATTACTTACCAGATGGTCCATATCCAGCTGGTCTACCTGTAATACATTTTACATTCGTTATAAAACTGTGCAAGAAATCTGCTTTTGCATCATTCAACAATTAGGCAAAAAAGTAATAAAAAATCGTTCTTCCTCACTTTTTACTTTTACTTTTTATTTAGGAATTCGCATATAAACTACATTCCTGGCACACGTGTCGTCGCATAAATAAATTACGAAACGACACCAATAAGCTTAACTAGAAAACTATTATACATATTACATGACGTTGTATTGATAACAAATGCCTACTTCAAATAAGACCATATTTTCGAAATGTGAATTGATTATTAACACATATAAAAGACACACATTGCAAATATGACGTCATTTAAGTATATAAAAAAATGAAAACAATACGAACGAAGAAATTAATGATATAATTTTCATAACATTGTGCATTTTTTTTCAAAATTCATTAAATTTCAATTCGGCTACTACTATCTTTGTCCACTGAAAATCGATTTATTCAGATAATTTCTACTTTTTAAAGAATATTTTCTTGTAAAAAACTTAGTTATAATTGGTATATTTACTTTAAAAATTAACATTCTGTTCCATGGGACTGCCCGTTGACAAGCCCAGAAATATTTCACTTTATATATATATAAGAAACAATTGTGAAATGTATTTTTATTGGAAAAAATGGAATAAATTACAAGATATTATTCTTTAGTAAAATGACTTCAGTTTTTGAAAATTCATTGCAATTCAAAGTAATAAATATGTAAGTAATAAAATTTTATAGAATTACATACCAAGTGGTGAATATCCAGCTGGTCCACCTATAAAATATTTTATACTCGTAAGAAAAAGTGTAAGAAATCAGCTTATGCCTCATTCAACAATTAGGAAAGAAAATTAATAAAAAATTCTCTTGCCTGATTTTTTATTCTTTATATAGGAATTCGCATAAAAGAACAATATTTCTAGCAAACATGGCGTCACATAAATAAATTCCGAAACGACTCCAATAAACTAAACTAGAAATTTATGTTATATATTACATGACATTGTATCGATTCCAATTGCCTACTTCAAATAAGACCATATTTTCGAATTCAGAATTGATTATTCACACATATAAAGGACACATATGGCCGATATGACATCATTTAAACATATAAAAAGGAAACCAATACGAAAATAAAATAAATATAATTTTCATAACACTGTAATTTTTTTAAAATTCATTAAATTTCAATTAGTTTACTGCTATATTGGTACACTGAAAATCGATTTATTCCAGACATTTCTAATTTTTTAAAAATTTCTCCTTGTAAAAAACTTAATTATAATTGTTACTTTTACATTAAAAATTAACATTCTGTTCCATGGCACTGCCGGTTGACAAGCCCAGAAATATTTCACTTTTTATAGATATAAGCAACTAATGTCAAATGTAATTTTATTCGAATCAAAGATATTAAATTCTATTAGTCTTTAGTAAAATGATTTTGAAGTTTTTGAAAATTCATTGCACTTCAGAGTAATCCGTTCGAGAGTTATCAAATATTATAATATTACTTACCTGCTGGTCCATATCCAGCTGGTCCACCTATAAATATTTTATACTCGTAAGAAAAATGTGTAAGAAATCCGCTTATGCCTCATTGAACAATTAGGAAAGTAAATTAATAAAAAATACCCTTCCCTGATTTTGTACTTATTAATTCGGAATTAGCATATAGAAACAACATGATTGGCAAACATGTCGTCACATAAATCAATTCCGAAACGACTCAATTAAACTAAACTAGAAATTTATGTTATATATTACATGACAATTTATCCATTCCAAATGCCTACTTCAAATAAGATCATATAATCGTATTAGAAAATCATTAATCACACATATAAATGACACTCATGGCACATATGACGTCATTTAAATAAATAAAAATATGAAAACAATATGAGAATAGAAATAAATGATAAAATTTTTAAAACAATGCTCAAATTTTTCGAAATTTAAAAAATTCGAATTTTGTTTAAATTTTTTGGTAGAGAAAAAATCCATGTATTCGAGAAATTTCCAATTTTTTTAAAATATTTCCCTGTAAAAATATTACTTTTAATTGTTAAGTTTCATTAAAAATAGACAACAGTTCTATAGAAATGCCTGTTGAGAAGTCCAGAAAAATTACAGTTTTTATAAATAAAAAAAAGAACTGTCAAATGTAATATAAATTGAAATAAATGGTTTTATTTACGAGATATATTTCTTTAGTAAAATGACTTACATTTTAAAAAAATAATCGCACATTAGAGTTATAAATGGGCAAGTAATAAATTTTATATGATTAATTAAAATGTGGTCCATATCCAGCTGGTCTACCTAAAATATATTTTATATTCGTTAGAAAACTGTGTAAGAAATCTGCTTTTGCGTCATTCAACTATTAGGAAAAAAATAATAAAAAATCGTTCTTCCTGACTTTTTACTTTTACTCTTTATTTAGGATTTCGCATATAAACAACATTCCTGGCAAATGTGCCGTAGCATAAATAAATTACTTAACGACTCCAAAAAAGTAAACTAGAAATTTATGTTATATATTACATGACAGTTTATCCATTCCAAATGCCTACTTCAAATAAGATCATACAATCGTATAAGAAAATCTTTAATCACACATATAAATTACACTTATGGCACATATGACGTCAATTAAATAAATAAAAAATTGAATACAATATGAGGCTAGAAATAAATAATAAAATTTTATAACATTGCGCAAATTTTTCGAAATTAAAAAAATTCGAAATCTGTTAAAATAATATTGGTACACAAAAAATTCGTGTATTCCTGAAATTTCAAAATTTTTAAAAATATTTTCCTGTAAAAAATTAGTTTTAATTGAAAAGTTTCATTAAAAAATAACAACTGTTCTATAGTAATGCCATTGAGAATTCCAGAAAAATTACAGTTTTTAAAAATAAAAGAAACAACTTTCAAATGCAATATAAATTGGAATAAATGGTATTATTTACAAGATATTTTTCTTTAATAAAATGGCTTAAATTTAAAAAAAATAATCGCACTTTAGAGTAATAAATATGCAAGCAATAAATTTTATATGATTACATACCATGTGGTCCATATCCAGCTGGTCTACCTATAATATATTTTATATTCCTTAGAAAACTGTGTAAGAAATCTGCTTTTGCATCGTTCAACAATTTGGAAAAAAAAGTAATAAAAAATCGTTCTTCCTGACTTTCTACTTTTATTCTTTATTTTGGAATTCGAATAGAACGAACATTCCTAGCAAACGTGTCGTCGCATAAATAAATTACGAAACGACACCAATAAGCTTAACTAGAAACTTATGTTATATATTACATAACGTCGTATTGATAACAAATTCCTACTTCAAATAAGGCCATATTTTCGAATTTTGAATCGATTATTCACAAATATAAATGGCACACATGGCACATATGACGTCATTTAAATATATAAAAAATGAAAATAATGCGAAAGAAGAAATTAATGATATAATTTTCATAACATTTTGCATTTTTTTAAAATTCATTAAATTTCAATTCGGTTACTACTATATTGGTATACTGAAAATCGATTTATTCGGAAAATTTCACCTTTTTAAAGAATATTTTCTTGTAAAAAAACTTAGTTTTGATTGGTAAATTTACTTTAAAAAATAACATTCTGTTCCATAGGACTGCCCGTTGACAAGCCCAGAAATATTTTACTTTTTATAAATATAAGAAACAACTGTGAAATGTATTTTTATTCGAAAAAATGGTATAAATTACAAGACATTATTCTTGAGTAAAATGACTTAAGTTTTTGAAAATTGATTGCAATTCAGAGTAATAAATATGTAAGTAATAAAATTTTATAGAATTACATACCAAGTGGGGAATATCCAGCTGGTCCACCTATAACATATTTTATACTCGTAAGAAAAATGTGTAAGAAATTAGATTATGCCTCTTTGAACAATTGGGAAAGAAAATTAATAAAAAATCCTGTTCCCTGATTTTATACACTTTATTTAGGAATTCGCATAAATACAACATTCCTGGCAAACATTGCGTCACATAAATAAATTCCGAAACGACTTCATTAAACTAAACTAGAAATTTATGTTATATATTAAATGACGTTGTATCGATTCCAAATGCCTACTTCAAATAAGACCATATTTTGGAATTCGGAATTGATTATTCACACATATAAAGAAAACATATGTCCCATATGACGTCATCTAAACATATAAAAAAGGGAAAAACAATACGAAGATAAAATAAATATAATTTTCATAACACTGTGCATTTTTTTCAAAAATCATTAAATTTCAATTTGTTTACTACTATATTGGTACACTAAAAATTGATTAATTCCAGACGTTTCTAAATTTTTAAAAATTTCTCTTTTTAAAAAACTTAATTGTAATTGGTACTTTTACATTAAAAATTAACATTCTGTTTCATGGCACTGCCAGTTTAAAGGCCGGGAAATATTTCATTTTTTATAGATATAAGAAATTAATGTCAAATGTAATTTTATTCGAATAAAAGGTATTTAATTCAAGATATTATTCTTTAGTAAAATGATTTAAGTTTTTGAAAATTCATTGCACATCACAGTAATCAGTTCGAGAGTTATCAAATATTATAATATTACTTACCTGATGGTCCATATCCAGCTGGTCCACCTATAACATATTTTATACTTGTAAGAAAAATGTGTAAGAAATCAGTTTGTGCCTCATTCAACAATTAAAACAGAAAATTAATAAAAAATCCTCTTCCTTGTATCTTCACTTTTTATTTCGGATTTCGCATATACAAACAACATTCTTGTCGTCACATAAATGAACTCTGAAACGACTCCAATAAACCAAACTAGAAATTTCTATCATATATTACATGACAATTTATCCATTCCAAATGCCTACTTCAAATAAGATCATATAATCGTATTAGAAAATCATTAATCACACATATACATAACACTCATGGCATATATGACGTCATTTAAATAAATAAAAAAATGAAAACAATATGAGACTAGAAAGAAATGAAAAAATTTTTAAAACATTGCGCAAATTTTTCGAAATTAAAAAAATTCGAATTCTATTAAAATTTTTTGGTACACAAAAAATCCATGTATTCCAGAAATTTACAGTCCTTTAAAAATATTTTCCTGTAAAAATATTACTTTTAATTGTTAAGTTTCATTAAAAATAGACAACTGTTCTATAGGAATGCCCGTTGAGATGTCCAGAAAAATTTCAGTTTTTATAAATAGAAGAAAAAACTGTCAAATGTAATATAAATTAAAATAAATGGTATTATTTACAAGATATATTTTTTTAGTAAAATGACTTACATTTAAAAAAATAATCGCACATTAGAGTTATAAATGTGCAAGTAATAAATTTTATATGATTACTTACCATGTGGTCCATATCCAGCTGGTCTACCTAAAATATATTTTATATTCGTTAGAAAACTATGTAAGAAATCTGCTTTTGCATCATTCAACAATTAGGAAAAAAATAATAAAAAATCGTGCTTCTTGACTTTTTAAATTTACTCTTTATTTAGGAATTCGCATATAAACAACATTCCTGGCAAATGTGCCGTAGCATAAATAAATTACGAAACGACTCCAATAAACAAAACTAGAAATTTATGTTATATATTACATGACAATTTATCCATTCCAAATGCCTACTTCAAATAAGATCATATAATCGTATTAGAAAATCATTAGTCACAAATATAAAGGACACTCATGACACATATGACGTCATTTAAATAAATAAAAAATTTAAAACAATAACTAGAAATAAATAAAAAAGTTTTTATAACTTTGCGCAAATTTTTCGAAATAAAAAAATTCGAATTCTGTTAAAATTATATTGGTACACAAAAAATCCATGTATTTCAGAAATTTCGAAATTTAAAAAAATATTTTCCTTTAAAAAAATTACTTTTAATTGATAAGTTTCATTAAAAAATAACAACTGTTTTTTAGGAATGCCCGTTGAGAAGTCCAGAAAAACTGCAGTTCTTATAAATAAAGGAAACAACTTTCAAATGTAATAAAAATTGGAATAAATGGTATTATTTTCAAGATATTTTTCTTTAGTAAAATGACTTACATTTAAAAAAAATAATCGCACTTTTGAGTAATAAATATGCAAGTAGTAAATTTTATATGATTACTTACCATGTGGTCCATATCCAGCTGGTCTACCTATAATATATTTTATATTCGTTAGAAAACTGTGTAATAAATCTGCTTTTGCATCATTCAACAATTAGGAAAAAAATTAATAATAAATCGTACTTCATGACTATTTACTTTTACTCTGTATTTAGGAATTCGCACATAAACAACATTCCTGGCAAACGTGTCGTCGCATAAATAAATTACGAAACGACACCAATAAACTTAAACTTGAAAACTATGTTATATATCACATGACAATCTATTGCCAACAAATACCTACCTTAAATAAGACCTTATTTTCGAATTGTGAATTGATTATTCACACATATAAAGAACACACATGGCACATATGACGTCATTTAAATATATAAAAAATGAAACCAATGCGAAAGAAGAAATTAATGATATAATTTTCATAACATTGGGTATTTTTTTAAAATTCATTAATTTTCAATTCGGTTACTACTATATTGGTACACTGAAAATCGATTTATTCAGAAAATTTCTACTTTTTAAAGAACTATTTTTATTTCTATTTTGTTATAAAAAACTTAGTTATAATTGGTATATTTACTTTAAAAATTAACATTCTCTTCCATGGAACTGCCCGTTGGCAAGCCCAGAAATATTTCATTTTTGATAAATATTAGAAACAACTCTGAAATGTATTTTTATTCGAATAAATGGTATAAATTACAAGACATTATTCTTGAGTAAAATGACTTAAGTTTCAGAAAATTGATTGCAATTCAGAGTAATAAATATTTAAGTAATAAAATTTTATAGAATTACATACCAAGTGGTGCATATCCAGCCGGTCCACCTATAACATATTTTATACTCGTAAGAAAAAATGATTAAGAAATCAGCTTATGCATCATTCAATAGTTAGGAAAGAAAATTAATAAAAAATCATGTTCCCTTATATTTTACTCTTTATTTAGGAATTCGCTTTAAAAAAAATATTCGTGGCAAACGTGGCGTCACATAAATAAATTCCGAAACGACTCTAATAAACTAAACTAGAAATTTTTGTTATATATTACATGACATTGTATCCTGTTCCAAATGGCTACTTTATATAAGACCATATTTTCGAATTCAGAATTGATTATTCACACATACAAAGGACTAATATGGCCCATATGACGTCATCTAAACATATGAAAAAAGGAAAACAATACGACAATAAAATAAATATAATTTTCATCACACTGTGAAAAATTTTCATAACACTGTGAACTTTCAAAATTCTTTAAATTTCAAATTGGTTACTACTATATTGGTACACTGAAAATCGATTTATTCCAGACATTTCTAATTTTTAAAAAATATATCCTTGTAAAATACTTAATTATAATTGGTACTTTTACATTAAAAATTTACATTCTATTCCTTCGCACTGCCCGCTGACAAGCCCAGAAATATTTCACTTTTTATAAATATAAGAAACTAATGTCAAATGTAATTTTATTCTAATAATAGGTATTAAATTCAAGATATTATTCTTTAGCAAAATAATTTTTGAAAATTCATTGCACATCAGAGTAATGAGTTCGTAAGTTATCAAATTTTATAGAATTACTTACCTGATGGTCCATATCCAGCTGGTCCACCTATAACATATTTTATACTCGTAAGAAATATGTGTAAGAAATTCGCTTATGCCTCATTGAACAATTAGGAAAGAAAATTAATAAAAAATCCTCTTCCTAGATTCTTTATTTTTTATTTCGGAATTCGCATATACAAACAACATTCATAGCAAACATGTCGTGACATAAATCAATTCCGAAACGACTGCAATAAACTAAACTAGAAATTTATGTTATATAATACATGACAATTTATCCATTCCAAATGCCTACTTCAAATAAGATCATATAATTGTATTAGAAAGTCATTAGTCACAAATATAAAAGACACTCATGGCACATATGATGTCTTTTAAATAAATAAAACATTTAAAACAATATGAAACTAGAAATAAATAATAAAATTTTCATAAAATTGCGCAAATTTTTCAAAATTAAAAAAATTCAATTTCTGTTAAAATTATATTGATACACAAAAAATCCATGTATTCCAGAAATTTCAAATTTTTAAAAAATATTTTCTTGTAAAAAAAATTACTTTTATTTAATAAGTTTCATTAAAAATTATCAACTGTTCTATAGGAATGCCCGTTGAGAAGTCCAGAAAAATTACAGTTTTTATAAATAACTGAAACAACTGTCAAATGTAATATAAATTGGAAAAATTGTATTTTATACCAGATATTTTTCATTAGACCATATTTTCGAATTGTGAATTGATTATTCACACATATAAAGGACACACATGGCACATATGACGTCATTTAAATATATAAAAAATGAAAACAATATGAAAGAGGAAACTAATGAATAATTTTCATAATATTGGTCATTTTTTTCAGAATTCATTAAATTTCAATTCGGTTAGTACTATATTGGTACACTAAAAATCAACTTATTCGAAAAATTTCTACTTTTTAAAGAATATTTTCTTGTAAAAAACTTAGTTATAATTGGTGTATTGAATTTAAAAATTTACATTCTATTCCATGGGACTGCACGTTGACAAGCCCAGAAATATTTCGCTCTTTATAAATATAAGAAACAACTGTGAAATGGAATTTTATTCGGAAAAATGCTATTAGTTACAAGACATTATTCTTGAGTAAAATGACTTAAGTTTTTGAAAATGGATTGCAATTCAGAGTAATAAATATGTAGGTAATAAAATATTATAGAATTACATACCAAGTGGTGAATATCCAGCTGGTCCACCTATAACATATTTTATACTCGTAAGAAAAATGTGTAAGATATCAGATTATGCCTCTTTGAACAATTGGGAAAGAAAATTTATAAAAAATCCTGTTCCCTGATTTTATACACTTTATTTAGGAATTCGCATAAAAACAACATTCCTGGCAAACATTGCGTCACATAAATAAATTGCGAAACGACTTCATTAAACTAAACTAGAAATTTATGTTATATATTACATGACGTTGTATCGATTCCAAATGCCTACTTCAAATAAGACTATATTTTGGAATTCGGAATTGATTATTCACACATATAAAGGACACATATGGCCCATATGACATCATTTAAACATATAAAAAGGAAACCAATACGAAAATAAAATAAATATAATTTTCATAACACTGTGTAATTTTTTCAAAAATCTTTAAATTTCAATTCGGTTACTACTATATTGGTACACCGAAAATCGATTTATTCCAGATATTTCTAATCATTAAAAAATATATCCTTTTAGAATACTTAATTATGATTTGTAATTTTACATTAAAATTTAACATTCTGTTCCATGGCACTGCCAGTTGACAAGCCCAGAAATATTTTACTTTTTATAAATATAAGAAACTAATGTCAAATGTAATTTTATTCGAATAAAAGGTTTTAAATTCAAGATATTATTTTTTAGTAAAACGATTTAAGTTTTTGAAAATTCATTGCACATCAGAGTAATCAGTTCGTAAGTTATCAAATTTCATAGAATTACTTACCTGATGGTCCAGCTGGTCCTCCTATAACATAATTTATACTCGTAAGAAAAATGTATAAGAAATCCGCTTATGCCTCATTCAACAATTAGGAAAGAAAATGAATAAAAAATTCTCTTCTCTGATTTTTTACTTTTTATTTCGGAATTCGCCTATAGAGACAACATTCTTGGCAAACATATCGTCACATAAATCAATTCCGAAACGACTCCAATAAACTAAACTAGAAATTTATTATATATATTACATGACAATTTATTATAGCCAAATGCCTACTTCAAATAAGATCATATAATGGTATTAGAAAATCATTAGTCACAAATATAAAGGACACTCATGGCACATATGACGTCATTTAAATAAATAAAAAATTGAAAACAATATGACACTAGATATAAATGATAAAATTTTTATAACATGCGCAAATTTTTCGAAATTAAAAAAATTCGAATTCTGTTAAAATAATATTGGTACACAAAAATCCATGTATTCTAGAAATTTCAAATTTAACAAAAATATTTACCTGTAAAAAATTACTTTTAATTTATAAGTTTCATTAAAATTAACAACTGTTCTATAGGAATGCCCGTTGAGAAGTCCAGAAAAATTACGGTTTTTATAAATAAAAAAATAAACTGTCAAATGTAATATAAATTCGAATCAATGGTATTAATTACAAGATATTTTTCTTTAGTGAAATGACTTATATTTTAAAAAACTAATCGCACTTTAGAGTAATAAATATGCAAGTAATAAATTTTATATGATTACTTACCATGTGGTCCATATCCAGCTGGTCTACCTATAATATATTTTATGTGCGTTAGAAAACTGTGTAAGAAATCTGTTTTTGCAACATTCAACAATTAGGAAATCAATAATAAAAAATCGTTCTTCCTGACTTTTTACTCTTTATTTATGAATACGCATATAAACAACATTCCTGGCAAACGTGTCGTCGCATAAATAAATTACGAAACGACTCCTATAAATTTAACTAGAAAATTATGTAATATATTACATAACAACGTATCCATTCTAAATGCCAACTTGAAATAAGATCATATTATCGTATTAGAAAATCATTCTTCACACATATAAAGGACACTCATGTCACATATGATGTTATTTAATTTATATAAAAAAATAAAACAATATGAGACTAGAAATAATTTTTTTAAAATATTTTCATGTAAAAAATTTGTTTTAATTGATAAGTTTCGTTGAAATTTAACAACTTTTCTACAGGAATGCCCGTTGAGAAGTCTAGAAAAATTACAGTCTTTATAAATAAAAGAAACAACTGTCAGATGTAATATAAATTCGAATAAATGGTTTTTATTACAACATATTTTTCTTTAGTAAAATGACTTACATTTTTTTTAAATAATCGCACTTTAGAGTAATAAATATGTAAGTAATAAATTTTATATGATTCCTTACCATGTGGTCCATATCCAGCTGGTCTACCTGTAATATATTTTATATTCGTTAGAAAACTGTCTAAGAATTCTGCTTAACCCTCCTGGGTTCCTCCCATTTCGGTTACACTCAAGACCCTTGGGGTCATAAACGACCGCACAAGTTTTCCTTCAATTAATTTGTTATGATTATTGCATGTTACATATATTTTTTTTAAGTTTACAAACTTTTTACCGATAAAAAATAAAAATAAAAACACGCAATCAAAATAAAATTTAGTTTATGCATTAAAAAATATTAATTTTAGAGGAAAACTTACAATATCTGTAGATTTTTTGACAACTGTTACAGACCTGAAACGAATGATTTTTGCAAATAAATTTCAAACCGTTATGATATACTTCGCTACATTTTTTATCGAGTCTCTTGGACAAAAGTTGCAACGTCCTCTTTATTGGCATTTGTCTTGCTTCCACTCATATTTGGATCTACTGTATGATCTATTTGCGATTTCTTAACAATTGCTGCGGCTGCTTCAGTTATTGGGAGAAATTTTCTCTCCTGTAGTGCAGGTTTTATTAATTCATAACCTAATTCTTCCAGAAAATATCTTTTTCTATTCTTTTTGTTTTCATGGTATGAAGGGTTAATTTCCCGCCAAATCACAAAAGCATTGTACGCAGATTTATCAATTATGTTGTAAAAAAGTACAACTCACCAACGAGCAGTTCCTTTTTTACAAGTGCAAGTAGCAACTATTTGATCCAAAGTATCAACTGCTCCTTTTGTCGAATTGTAATCCAATATCATTGTTGGTTTTTTATCAGATCTATTACTTATATCACCTATGTTGTGCATGGTACTAATTAGAGTGACACATTTGTTTTTCTTTGGTGTACATGCTACTAATGTAGTGTCAGTTGCAAATCCAAAATTGAGGTAAATACCTCCGATCCTTTCGAATGCGTAAATTCGATGGGAAGTTCCGGCTGAATTGTTCTTATTGTTCCTAGCATAGTTATATTTCTTTTTAGTAGTAATTGGTCAAGTTCATAAGAGGAAAACCAGTTATCGAAAGTAACATTATGTCCCTTGAGACCATAGGTGAAATCCAAAACAACGCGTAAAGCTTGTTTTTTATCTTGTGAGCCATCCTTTGGCTTTCCAGTGTATACTAGCATATTCCATGCATATGCACTTATAGAGTCACAAACAATCCATATTTTTATGTCATACATCGACGGTTTTTGTGGCATGTATTGACGCAAAGGGCACCGGCCTCTAAAACCGACAAATTTTTCGTCGATTGTAACATTATTTCCTGGATGGTATAATTTAGGCAAATTTTCAACCCAATTGTCCCACAATTCTCGAATAGCAGCCAATTTATCACTCAGTCGCCTTTCCGCTCTAGTGTCTTTATTATCAAAACGAAGGACTCTCGATATAACTTTGAACCTCTTTAGAGACATTGCAGCTCGAAAAATAGGTCGTCCAAACTGTTTATCCCACAAATTTGTCAGTGCTTTGCCATGTGATTTGAAAACCCTAGCTAAGATTAGAAGCCCCAAATAGCAATACAACACATTGTAATCTTTTTCCCCACTTATCTTCGAATAATTTAGCACATTCAATATTCGTCATCTCTATAATAATTTTTTCAGTGGTGGGTGGAAAGTACAACAGAAAAGTAGATTTTACATCTATTGCTCTTGATGTTGCATATGATGTTGGTCCCGGTTTTAGTTTTATGATATTTACTGACGAAGTTCGTCCAGGTCCTGCGTATAGAGTATCACGTCATTCAATTTTTTTATTTTTCGGTAGCACATATTTACACGGATATAAGAACATTGATTACATGGATATTCAACATTGATTGACACATTGATTGAACATTGATTGAACATTAATTTACATGGAAATTGAACATTGATTGACAGATTTCGTTACAAACGCATTACCGGATCGGAAGTAACACTTCAACAAGCATATAAGAACTTGGGAGTGGTAAGCAAACAAGATAATATTTCTGGGGTCACCAGTGACCCCAAAAGGTCTCGTGTGTAACAATTACAAAATCGGGAAAAATAAAATAAAATAAATACAATATAATAACATTATTTTATATAAAAAACTAAATAATAAAAGTCACAAAATGTCATTAAAACAAATGGTTGATTAACAAGATACATTAAACAGAAATTGCATTGGGGTCATATATGACCCCAGGGTCCCACAAGGGTTAAGCCTCATTCAACAATTAGGAAAAAAATTAATAAAAAATCCTTCTTCCTAAATTTTTTACTCTTTATTTAGGAATTCGCATATGAACAACATTCCTGGCAAACGTGTCGTCGCATAAATAAATTCCGAAACGACTCCAATAAACTTATCCAGAAAATTCTGTTATATATTACATGACATTGTATTGATTAAAAATGTCTACTTGAAATAAGACAAAATTTTCGAATTGGGAATTGATTATTCACACATATAAAGGACACACATGGCACATATGGAGTCATTTAAATGTATAGAAAAATGAAAACAATATGAAAATTGAAAAAGTGATTTAATTTTCATAACATTGTGCAACGTTTTCAAAATTCATTACATTTCAATTCGGTTACTACTATATTGGTACACTAAAAATCAATTTATTCGAGAAATTTCTAATTTATAAAGAATATTTTCTTGTAAAAAACTTAGTTATCTTTGGTATATTTACTTTAAAAATTAACATTCTGTTCCATGGGACTGCACGTTGACAAGGCCAGAAATATTTCGCTTTTTATAAATATAAGAAACAATTGTGAAATGTAATTTTATTCGGAAAAATGGTATTAATTACAAGATATTATTCTTTAGTAAAATGACTTATGTTTTTGAAAACTGTTTGCAATTCAGAGTAATAAATATGTAATCAATAAAATTTTATAGAATTACATACCGAGTGGTGCATATCCAGCTGGTCCACCTACAAAATATTTTATACTCGTTAGAAAACTGTGTAAGAAATCTGCTTATGCCTCATTCAACAATTAGGAAAGAAAATTAATAAAAATCCTCTTCCTTGATTTTTTTACTCTTTATTTCGGATTTCGCATATAAAAACAACATTCTTGGTAAACATATGGTCACATATATAAATTCCGAAACGACCTCCTATAAACTAAATTAGAAATTTCTGTTATATATTACATGAAATTGTATGCATTACAAAAGCCTACTTCAAATAAGATCATATTTTTGAATTTGAAAAATCATTCTTCACACATATAAAGGCCAGTCATGGCACATATGACTTAATTTAAATTATAAAAAAATTAAAACGTTCTGAGACTAGAATAATGATATATTTTTTATAACATTGCGTGAATTTTTCGAAATTAATAAAATTTGAATTCTATTAAAATTATATTTGTACATAAAAAATCCATGTATTCGAGAAATTTCTAATTTTTAAAAAATATTTTCCTGTAAAAAAATTACTTTTAATTGATAAGTTTCAGTTTTTATAAATAAAAACTGAAAGTTTAGAGTTTTTATAAATAAAAGAAATAACTGTCAAATGTAATGTAAATTCGAATGAATTGTATTAAATACAAGATATTTTTGTTTAGTAAAATGACTTACGTTTTTTAAAAATAATCGCACTTTAGATTAATAAATATGTAAGTAATAAATTTTATATGATTACTTACCATGTGGTCCATATCCAGCTGGGTCTACCTATAATAAATTTTATATTCGTTAGAAACTGTGTAAGAAATCTACTTATGTCTCATTCACAAATTGGGAAAAAAATAATAACAAATACTTTTTCCCGATTTTTTACTTTTTATTTCGGTATTCGCATATAAAAACAACATTCTTGGCAAACATGTCGACATATAAATAAAGAGAATATAAATAAACTAATAAAAATAAACTAATAATAAAGAGAATCTAAATAAATACAAATAAACTAGAAATTTCTCTTACTATATTACATGACATTGTATGCATTCCAAATGCCTTCTTGAAATAAGATCATATTATCGAATTGGAAAATCATTATTCAAACATATAAAGGAAAGTCATGGCACATATGACGTCATTTAAATAAATGAAAAAATAAAAACAATATGAAACTAGAAATAAATGATATAACTATCATAACATTGTGCAAATTTTTCGAAATTCATTAAATTTCAATTATGTTAAAATTATATTGGTACACAGAAAAATCCATGTATTTCAGGAATTTCTAAATTAAAAAAAATATTTTCTTGTAAAAAAAACATAGCATGAATTGGTATATTTAATTTAAAATTTAATTACTTTTCCATGGGGACTACGTTGACACGTTCCAGAAATATTACACTTTTGTAAAATAAAAGAAACAACTGTTAAGTGTAATTTCATTCGAAGAAATGGTATTAAAAACTAGATATGATTATTTAGTAAAATGAACTAGGTATTTGAAAATTCAGAGTAATAAATATGTAAGTAATAAAATTTTATACGATTACTTACCATGTGGTCCATATCCAGGTTGGTACACAGAAAATCCATGTATTCCAGTATATTTCTAATTTAAAAAATATTTTTCTTGCATAAAAAAATTATTTTTAATTTATATATTTATTACTAAAAAATAACATTCTTTTCCATGGGACTGCCCGTGACAAGTCCAGAAATATTACACTTTTATAAATATAACAAACAACTGTCAAATGTACTTTTATCGAATAAATGGTATTAATTACAAGATTTGTTCTTTAGTAAAATTATTTACAGTTTATTAAAATGAATTGCACTTAGAGTAATAAATATGCTAAGTAATCAACTTTTATAGGATAATTTACCCTGTGGTCCATATCCAGCTGTATTTAAGTATAATATATTTTATATTTGTTAGAAAACTGTGCAAGAAATCTGCTAATGCCTCATTTAACATTTAGGAAAAAAATTAATAAAAAATCCCTTTTCCAGGTTTTTTTGTCTTTATTTGGAAATTCGCATATAAAAACAATATTCCTGACAAACATATCGTCGCATAAATAAATTCAAAACGACTCCAATAAACTGAACTAGTAATTTATGTTATATATTATATGACACTGTAACGATTACAAATACCTATTTCAAATAAGACCATATTTTCGAATTGTGAATTGATTATTCACGCATATAAAGGACAGACTTTGCACATATGTCGACATATAAATAAATAAAAATATGAAAACAATACGAATAGAGAAATAAACATATAATTTTCATAACATTGCGCATTTTTTTTTAAAAATTCATTAAATTTGAATCCGCTTACTATTATACTAGTACACTGAAATCGATTTATTCCAGAAATTTCTAATTTATATAAATTATTTTTCTGTAAAAAAACTTAGTTATATTTGATTATATTACTTATAAACTTTAACATTCTTTTTCCATAGGACTGCCCGTTGACAAGTCCCGAATATTACACTTTTTATGCATAAATGAAACAAAGTTAAAGTAATTTTAGTCGAATAACTAGTAGTAATTACAAGATATTATCTGTAGTAAACTGAGTTAAGTTTTTAAAAATTCATCGCACTTCAGAGCACGTAAATATGTAGTAATAAAATTTTATAGGAATACTTACGATGTGGTCCATATCCAGCTGGTCCACCTGTAACAAATTTTATACTAGTTAGAAAGCGTGTAAGCAAACTGCTTCTGCCTCATTCAGTAATTAGGGAAAAAAATATAAAAAATAATCTTTCAGAGTTTTTTACACTTTATTGGGAATTCGCAATATAAAAACAACAGTCTTTGCAAACATGTTCGTCACAAAAATAATTTCCGAGACGTCTCCAATAAATCCTGATTTAAGAAATTTATGTTACAAACCACCGGAACTAGAAATTTCATGTTCTACATATCCTTCATTGACATTTTATCGATTCCAATTGCCACTTCAAATAAGACCATATTCGGAATTGTGAATTGATTATTCACAATCTAAAGGACACACATTGTACATTCGACGTCATTCAATATATAAAAATTAAAACAATAAGAAAAGCGAAATAAATAACAAAATTTTCATAACATTGTGCAATTTTTCCAAACTATCATAAATTCAATTCTATTACTATTATACTCATACACTGGATATTGATTTCATCCAGAAATTTCTAATTTTTTATAAATTATTATCATATAAAAAAACTTAATTAGTAAAATTAGATAGAATTAGCAGTATTTACTTTAAAATGTAACATTTTTTATTCTGGGACTGCCCGTTGACAAGTCCAGAAATATTACACTTATTATAAATATAAGAACCAGCTATCAAATGTAATATTATTCGAATAAATTGTATTAATTACAATATATTATTCTTTAGAAAAATGGTCTTAAGTTTTTAAAATTCATCGCACTTCAGAGTAATAAATATGTAAGTAATAAAATTTATACGTTGTGGTCCATATCCAGCTGGCCCACCTATAGCATATTTATATTCGTTAGAAACTGTGTAAGAAAATCTGCTCATGCCTCATTATATAATTAAGTAAAAAAATTAAAAGAAATATCCTTTTTTGCCTTATTTTTTACCCTTTAGTTGTGAATTCGCTATAAACTACATTCCTGGCAAACATGTCGTCAAACAAATAAATTCCAAAATGACTCCAATAAAACACACAAGATCTTAATGTTATATATTGCAAAACATAGATTCCATTCCAACTACTGGCGTACTTTCAATATGACCAAATTAAAATTGTGAATTCATTAGTCCACATATTAAAGAATAAAAATTGGCACATATGACGTCATTTAAATACTATGAAAAAAATAAAAAAAGTACGAAACTAGAAATAAATATTATTAATTTTTATGAAATGCGCAAATTTTCCAAATAAAAAAAATTTGAATTTCTTTAAAATTATATTGGTACACATAAATATATGTATTCTAAAAATTTGTAATTTTTAAAAAAATATTTTCTTGCGCAGAAATTAGTTTTAAATGATATATTTATATTGAAAATTAACATTTCATTTCAATGGGACTCCCCGTATGACAAAATCCAGAAATAT